>FIZR01028211.1:0-33830 GCA_900060175.1 Ferrisia virgata | reverse complement strand
TCTCAGCCAATTGGCTGAGTTATTTTAAATTATCTCAGCCACTTGGCTGAGTTACTTCAAATTATCTCAGCCACTTGGCTTAGTTATTTCAAACTATCTCAGCTAGTTGGCTGAGTTATTCTAATTTATCTCAGCAAATTGGCTCGGTCATTTCAAATTATCTCAGCCAATTGGCTGAGTTATTCCAAAATATCTTAGCTAATTCGCTGAGTTATTATGTATATATTGTATACACTTTCTGCGCTGTTAGCGATATCGCTCCAAAATTGAACAATGTAGCAGTTTCATGAGTTAATTTAATATGAAAATTACATCAGCCTTCTATCAGTACTGATTTTTCAAGTTTAAATTTTAATTTTTCATAGGGTATCCTATCATAGACGTGAATGGAGGATTTCATCCTTAAAAATGTGCGTAAATTGCGGACATTTCTTGCGGTTAAAATTTTGTATGCAAGGACACAGGCTTTTTACTACATTTACCTGGTAGGCTAACATTCTCAACTATATACAGATGAAAAGTGAAAGTTTAATTTATACAGCACCTCGAGCCAGATCCGACTTAATATTTTGAGAAATATTCATAATAGGGATGTATGATGATTTATTTTTCGAAGCAGGCGAATTCTAGGCGACTATAGCGACGACGAGTAAAACAAGGTGTATTTTTTATTCTTCGCCTTTATATGTTTATTTTGAGAAAGGGTGATCTTATGATAAATGGAAAGTCAATTAGAAATATGGTCAGTCGAATAAACAGCGCGTTCGGCCGAATATTTTAGTACATATATATACATACACATTGTAGTAGTATACACGGTATTATTATTCGTATTATTTTCTTAGCCTTTGTCGGTAGATATTAAAGTAACATTGGCCAACGAGCGTGCGGTTCGAGCCGATATTTGGCGAATGTTTTCCCATATATTCGGAATATATAACCGAATTACGTTTGTAAAAAAGTTTATAGTAAAATGTACGAGGGTTTTCGGACAACGACGACGACCATAGCCACGACGACGGAGGCCAACCGCACAAAATAATATAACAAGCGAAGAAAAACTAACGGACGATATTTATATTGAATTATAAAGGAATATATAACGTTAGATGAGCATACTGGAAAAGTTGATAGTGAAAAACGTTCACGAGTTCAGGTGGACGTCGGCGTCGGGTGTGTAAATAGCTTGGAGATGGGAACTGCCAATGTTGAATGTTATTGTTATTCTACTTTTAGTTTTGGTTCGCTTGTCCACATCCATGTTCGGTAATTACTTTAAACAACGAAAATGTAACGACGATAAGATAATTTTAGGAAAATGTGATGCCTAAGGGGATGTATATTCGTGAACTTGTCCACGGTTCGCGCCACGCTACGCCACGCTACGCCACGCCACGCCATGCTATACCATGCTATGCTAAAGGTTTTATAACGTATAGGTATATCTCGTACTATATACATACACTATGTAGTAGTAGTATGTACCTACCTATCTATAACTATACAGTAGACTACCGAAGTAGATAGATAGATAGGTAAATGGACCTAGGCAGGGTATAGAGAATGCTGGCGAGCTTGGTCGTTTTGTTCCCTGTTGTGTCTTTTTCGGCATCGGTAAGCCCTTTTCTCTTCTTGTTAACAGTCTGTACCCGCTCGCCCCTCGTCCCCCGGCCACCGTCGCATTTCCACGTTCGTTCGGTTTTGCTGTTTTATCTTGAGTAAACAGCGGTTGTTTTCTTTATCCTGCCAGAATCAACAACCGGCTAGAAAACTAAACAGAGACCGCGTTCGAAATTTAATTTGGACACCCCCTGCGAGGTCCACCGCCTCGTGAACCGTTTCTGACGAAGGTCCATACTCTTACATAAACAAAAGAAAATTGGGTACATTTTATTTTTCTTCGCAAATATATAAAGTGTTACAAATTATCTGCGCGTTAACGTCGTCGTCGTCGTAGTCGTCGTACCAGTACCCGTACGTTACGTACGTCCTACCCGGACTACGGGCCTATAACTCGTCGTTCGTTGCTTTGCTTATTCTTTTTTGCAGCAACCTTCGTTCGTCAACAAGGCACAGACTTTTCTGCTCCTTATTTTTGTAAATAATTTCATCGCCCGAGCTTAACGGAAATTCTAAACAAGTCTATTATTTCAACGACAGTATCGCGTCTCTCGAAACAACAACTACAAAAACAATACAAAATAACAATTTGTCTTGCCAAAACAACCCGAACGGTCTAAGAAAAATACCTTGTTAGCTGCCATCGAATGGAAAACGTTTTTTCAACGTTTTATGAATTAAACCGAACGACTCGACGCGACCAATTTTTCAACGTGGATAAATTTTTCTTTCCTTCTTTATTCCCTTCTTTAAAACCCAATACAATAGATAATAAATTCACGAAAAAATTCCATCCTGAAGGTATAAAACTGAGATTACCGTAGAATTGCAACTTCAATGGAATCTTACCCACAATTCGACAGTGAAAGCTAATCAATTAGAAGAGGAAACTGAGAAGTCGAAAATAATCACGTTGACTGCATTGTATTTTATGCACTAAAATAAGGCTGTCCGTAATATTTTCTTCGGCATAAAAACTTTCCAATTGTATTTCTGAGACATTATCCGCAACTGTTCTAAACTTATTTGGCTTTGTATAGCTAAAATTCAGACCTTTGGGGAAGAATCCCTCAACCCCTTTAGGCTTATCCGACAAATTACAGTAAAAAAAATCTAGGAAATTTTCCCTTTCGGTGAAAAATGTAGATCATGGATTTGTAATGCTAAAAACGATTGATAAGTTCACAATTTTTTTTAATTTTATGATTTTCATATTCCTCACAACGAATTTTAAAATCATTTTTACAATCAAATCGCAGAACCTTCAATTAATGCAGTATAATATATCTTTGGTTTGATTTATATTAAGTGCAAAAATGATAGAAAAATCAAAAACTTTACATCAAAAAACATCACACATTTTTTATTGTGAATTTTATCTAACTTTCCCACCCTTAAGATATATTCCGGTTAACATTTTTACATAAAATCCAAAAATTAAAAATATCACACCGAAAATTTAACGCTTTCACAGAATGACACACAGGCCTAAGACATATCCATGTGAACTCAAGACATTTCAACATGAAATCCAAAAATCAAAAACCTAACACTTTCACAGAATGACTCCCAACCCTAAGAGATATCCATGTTAACTCAGACATTTTAATGCAAAGCCCAAAAATCAAAACGTCACATTTTAACATAAAGGCGAAAAACACTCATAACAATCTTTAGTTTTTTTTAATTTTTTAATTTTTTAATTTTTATATTCTTTTGTTTTTCTATTTTTTTTCATATTTATTCTACTTCGACATTTTAACAAAAAGTGCAAAGAGATATTCATGTCATCATTTCAACATAAAGTACAAAAATAATTCTTACTTACATTATCTTTTATCGTGAGTTAGGTATAACATTTAAGCATAAGTAAAATGTAAAAATCTTTTATAATCATCTTGCACCGCAAGTTTTTGATCAATAACTTCAAATCTAAAATCAAATACTTAACTCAGACATTTTAACATGAAGTCTGAAAATCAGCCATGCTCATCTTTCATTGTGAGTTCTATCAAACTTTCCCATCCTTGAGACATATCCACATTAACATTTCAACATAAAGTCCGAAAATCAAAAACGCAATGCGAAAACATAACGCAAAAACGTAACGTTTTTCACAGAATGACCTTCAGTCCAAATACATATCCATGTCAAAATCAAGATAATTTTTGAAGTTGGTTCTATAAAAGCGAAAAAACACATGAAAAATTTGAATGCATTATTTTCAAAAATTTGACCATCAATGTGCATATCAAAGAACCTTCATTTCTAAGGAGAAGTTGAGCACAGATTAATCAAAAAGAGTGATAAGAAATGTACCCTTTCCTTTCATTTCACTTCTGTATTTTTGAAAATTCTAAAAATTAAAAAATATTATAAAGTATTTTATAGTAATTGAAGGTAGTCAGTCTTGATTAGGAGGGGATGCTGACTGAATGCCAGGAGATGCTAAATTAACATCTTCCATGGAAAGAGCTTATTCAGAGGAGGAGGGCAGTCAAAAACACCGAAAAAAATTACAGCTAATATTTATAAATGCAAAAATTTAAAACAGACTTTAAGGGGAGATAATATCCAGAAAACATTTAAAAATTGCTGCTGATATTTATAAATTTAAAAATGTAAAACAAGACTGTAAAAGGCTACAAATATAATTAGGTATAATTCATTTGTACATTCTATTCGTGTAGTAAGCAATAGACGTTTTGCATACAAGACCGGATAACGAACATTGCCCCTACTATTACATCTTGTAGAATTGTTGGTGCTGGCAGGTGTTGGTGGGAATGCGCTAAGTGGTGGAAACACGTTTGTAAGCATTCGTCAAATTGCTTACACATGTACCAATAAACGGTTCAACACTACGCTAACATAAGTTTGATCGATAGAACAACCACTTTTTCTATTGTTTTTTTATAATTTTACTGAAATCTTGAAAGCATTCTTAAAATAAATCATAATTATTGATTTTCGTACTTCAATTAATAATATGTAATATTGAATTAAATTTCAATAGAAGCGAGATTGATTTTATAGGTACTGGCAAGTGTCGGATCCAGGTTTGTGTAAGCATTTGTCGAATTGCTTATGTAAAGTAATAATAAATGGTTCAACGCTACCCTAAGATTGAGTTCAAATTTAAATAAAAAAATGTTCAAAATTTATTTTGGTTACACTTAATTTTATCTCACGCCACACCACTCCTTAGGGCTGGGGTCATTCTATAAAAAACGTTACATTTTTGATTCTTGGACTTCATGTTAAAATGTCAACATAGATATGTCTCAAGAATGGGAAAGTTTGATAAAACTCACAATGAAGATGAGTATGGCTGATTTTTGGACTTTATGTTGGAATGTCTGAGTTGAGTATTCGATTTTTGAAGTTTTTGATCAAAAACTTGGTATAAAAGATGAATATAAAAAATTTTTGCATTTTTTTAATTTTTAAATATTGACATAGATGTTAATTAAAAAAATTAAAAAATGTGTGATGTTTTTGATTTTTCTATCATTATTGCACTTTATATAAATCTAACCAAATATATATGTATTATAGAGGGTTAATTGTTCGATTGTAAAAAAGATTTAAAAATTCGTTGTGGCGGATATGAAAATCATCATAAAAAAATTGTGAACTTATAAATCGTTTTCAGTATTACATATCCATGATCTACAATTTTTTTTTAACCCCTGAAAACACATTTTTTGATCTTTAAAAAAGTTCATACTTCGTCTTCGCTTCATTTGGACACACCACAATTTTCCATTCAACTCATTTTTATAAATTCAGATCCAAAAAATGAAACAGAGAAGAAAATGGGAACCCCTTCCTTTAAACCATTCCTGGTTATGCCACTGTCCTACAAGGGAAAAAAATTGCACAAATTTTATACTTAATCTTAATTTGTAGGTTTAGTTTAGTACAATTGAAGTTTTCTATTCTTTAAATTTCTCTTGAAGTAACAAGGTAGCTTCTTTCACTTGACGATGTTGTATCCTTGGAAAAAATATATCAGTATGCAATTTTTTCTCTTTTAAAGAAGAATTCTGTATACCTACATATAAATGTTACTAAGAAGCTATTTTTGCTGAACGATTGAACCAATTCAGAAACAAAACACAGCATAAACCAGGAAACAAAAATTTTTTATTTTATAGTGAAATTAAATTGAAAAAGGTTTTTTCTTAAATTATTTAAGATATATTACTTCATTTCTAATTTTTTTACTGGAAATTCTACATCATATACATCACGCTTCGGTGCGAACCAAGCATCCCAAGCACTTTCAAACAAAGGGGTCTAGACCACTTCGTATAGTGAATCAGCCCTGTGCACGGATTTTGAATTTTTTTCGGCCAAAGTTGGTCCGTATGGTCTAAAACCACGGTGAAAAAATTTTTAGCTCGTCAAAGTAATTCTAACCGCCTCCAGGAAGGGGTAGAGGGTGAAACATCGGTTTCCGTTCAAAATTTTTATTTCTGGAAGTGTTCACTCAAATTTTCTTAAAATTTCAGAGATGTACGCCATTACCAAGGACTATCTTTGGAAATTTTTTGAAAAATTTTTAAGCATTTTTTCAAGGTCAAATGGGCATTTTAAGATTTTTAACGATTATTTCGGTAACTTCTTTCAGAGATGCAATTATGAAAAAAATATATGTTATGTACTTAGTCTAGATGTACAACATATATTTTTTTCAAAATTTTTTACATGCATGTAGGATCTTTAAAAATGCGAAAAACTGATTTTTATATCACTTTTTCACCCTCAGACGGGTCAATTTTGGTCAAACGAAAATTCCCTCATAACATATTACTAAATACGTCATTTTACACCCCTCACCCAATTTTTTTTGAAATTCATTCATTTTTCGTGATTTTCAGTATTGGTAAAAGTTGAAAAATTAACCATATATAAGTGTGCGATGAGTTCGTTCATTTGGAATTTTCGTTGGCGAAAATGGACCTTCCTCCAAAAAAATTCAAAATCCATGCTCAGGGCCGATTCACCATATAAATTAGGCTATACCCTTTAGAAATTTTTGAAAAATAAGTTGTTTTGTAGAAAAAAATTCATTTGTGTATCTTTGCCTGTGCAATGATTGAGATAGGCAAAACATTATACATGGGTCTAACTTTGGTTGCTCTATTAGTTATATGAAGGAAGCCATGTTAAACTAAAACACACTGTATATCATCAATTTCGAAACATTTCATCAACACGAATAAAAAAAAAAAAATAGAAAATTTACCATTTAGCTATATTTTAAGCTGACTAATTTTAATACCTGTTCAAAAAGACAGCTCATCGTCTCTTCTTTCTACACAGAATAGAAACAAAAAAAAAAAAGGTAAAACAACATTAACTAGCCGTAAAAACTTTCACAATATGGTTTGGTACAATTTACAATACTAGTAGTAGACTTTCTGTACAATGATTAATGACTTTTCATACTTTCTGTTGTCAGTTGCGTTAAAAGCACATACTGACCTAGGGCAATTGCGTTAAAGTTAACATTATATGGTTAGACTGAGTAATACATCGGAATACTGTTCACAAGTTTCTAGATTACAAATTCGTTTATAAAATTTACATATTATTGCGTGGGCAGTTGGATAGTGCTGAAATGTAATAATATGAAACGAATACTGCTACGCAAATGGGTTGTGTAATAATTTTATAACTTGTTGGTAATATCGATTGTGATTTAGAAAATGCATAGAGATTATGTAGTAGATACTTTACTTACTCGAACATAGAGAAAAGGTGTTTGGACTATGCGGGTGTATTTTAAATAAAAAATGCGTCACCTGATAGATCCTGTGAAGTAAGAAAAATAAAAATAGGTAGCTGGAAGGTAGTAGGTAGAAATCTATCCACTTGAGGTACATTTTCTTTTTCGTGTAAATTAAAAATTATCAAAATATACGAAGGCATTTTTAAAATTACGGTTCTGTTTCTTGTTTGATAAAATATACAGTCTTATTTTCGAGTAGATTTATTTGAACTGGGCGGCGTAGAGTTTTCGATTAAGTCTATAGATTTTCACAAGCGAGTTATTCGAATCGAATGCGACATCGGTGAAGAGTTCTAATATACGACGAGGACGGTTTAAAAAAAATTTTTTTTTTTTTTTCGATAAAAAGCACCTTGAAAATAAGCCTAGAATAAGAAATATTCGAAAAGAAATAAACCAAGAACGCATAACAAGGTACAGAAGTAGAAGTATAGAAGAGGAAGAAGAAGAAGAAAAAAAGAAATAATGTATTTATGGTAGCGAAGCATTTAGGGGTTTGGTTTTTTTTTCGCTACGAGTCGAAGGGAATGGTGGGTAGCATTAATAGCGGGAATAACGGTTTTAGCGATGTGGAAAAACCAACCCCTCCGGTCGTGGCAAGAAGAAATATATCGGTTGAAATTATAATTTATTCTACTTGCAATATCTTTTGTTTTACCTTAACGAGAGGTAAAACGAGTAAAGACAACGCGAAAGAAACAGCGCCCGCACAAGAATACATAAGTAAGCAAATAAAAACAACCAACTGCCAAAACGGCGGAGAACGCGGCACCAGAGGCATAGCGGCAGCCAATTTTAAAACGTAACCTCTTTAAATCTCGCCTTCATTAAAAGCTAACTGTTAGAAATCTTTTATTCAAAATCCCTGAAGCGCCGCTAACGCTGTTTTTCTGTTTATACAAAACTTAACGCTAATCTAAACCTTATTATCTGTTTTTTTAAAAACACTATGAAAAAATTGTAATTTTCACTCCGGCTCGTTTAAAAATTAACCGACAACTTTAACTTTCTGTCGCCATTTTTCTTTTTCAATACTTATTCTAACGCTATGGTATTCCCTCATATATATATATAACCGATCGCGCTGATTTAATTTCCTTTTTTAATTGATGCCATTTTTATTCGATTCGAACTTATCGCAGACGTTTGATACCTGTCTATAAATAATACATACATGATACGAAAATCTATTGTTTGAAATACCCTTTTTTTTTATTGTGACGTCATCTTGGATTTTATGGTGAAAACAAAAATGTTGTATGAAGAAATTTACAAAGCAATTCCTAGATACTGTTTGTTAATAATTTTTCATATCTATCATTTTTCGCTCAGCGTCAATTTGATGTTACTTATTCAAAGTAGGCAATCTATTCGGTATCATAATTCTGCTTGCTGAACCATAAATTGGTCTATGTATAGATGATGATTCACTAGATGAAGATTTAATTCGAATGTTGGCTGCTAATGTGTTAAATTTATTTTGAAATTTATGTAATTCATTTTCTATCGTACTGAGTTCAGGTTCTTCCAGTTTTTTATCCATCCATTTTGAATAAAACGATTCTTTATCTTCCAATCTGAAAACCAAGTCCAAGAATTCAACTGATTTTATGAGTTTCGAATTAATAGCTAAATAGGTAAGTGAAATGATGAAGTATCTGCAAGGTGTCTTATGTTTACTAAGGGATCTGTTTAATTTGAAATTGGGCTGTAACCAAACACCCCCCCCCCCACACATCAAATGAATAAGTTAACTACCTTGTAAATTGAGGGGGCAAATGGTGTTTCTGAAAAATTGAAATGAAAAATGAATTTTCAAGCATGGAATTAGATAGAGTGTGCAGAACTGAACAAATTTTGTCATGCATGTTGGGGAAAAAAAAGTTGCCAAAAAAAGTAACAATGGAAATTAATAGTATATTGAAAATAGAACACATCTTGTTCCATTTACTTCTTGCCTGACGTGAAAATTAAAAGAGCTGTAGTTACGGCCATAGCAAATAACTTTTGGGGGAGGGGAAAGGTGAACAGTGTTATTTTTCCGACTGTCTTCAGTCTTGGGCAATTTTTCCACCTATATTTGAAGAAACAGATAAATTGGAGTAGCCAGGAATGTTTATTGGAGTAGGTGGTTGGCAAATTTTTTTCTAGTTACATGAATAAAAAGAGTATTATAGACAGATCAGACTTGAGCGCATTCCCAAGCGCAGCGAGCATGAAATTTTGAAAAAATTAGATTTTTAACTATTAAAAAGGATATATTCTGAAGTTTTACGAAGAATAAGAAAGGTTTTCAGTTCTCATAAGTTTCTCGAGTTCAGTGACCATACTTGCATTTTCTAGAAAGAACGGAATTTGTTCTTAAAAATATGGAGAAAAAATGTAGCCCGAGTATAACGAGGGCAAAAATTTTAGAAAAAATTTAAACTTTTTTCCTTGTCTGGAATAAATTTTAGATCATGGATTATTTTAACATCAAGTTCAAAAATCATTCATAATCATCTTTCATTGCGAGCATTTGATCAAAAACTTCGAATCAAAAACGTTCACTCTTTTCTTTACTCCATTTTGACATTTGTTTTTTAAATTTCCAAGAAAAATAAAAATTAAACATCATTCATCATCACAAGTTTTTAATCAAAAATTTCAAATTAAATTTTCAAATTTTTTTAATTTTTTAAACTTTTTAATTTGTTTAATTCTTCATTTTAAACTTTTTTTAATTTGTTTAATTTTTCAAATTTTAAAATCTTTTTTGTTTTTTGATTATTTTTATTTTACTTTGTTTTTCATTTTTTTAAATTTTTTAATTATTTTTTTTTATTTTCCAATGTTTTTAAACAGACATATTCATCTCAACATTTCAACATAAAGTGCAAAAATCATTCATAATCATCTTTTATCGCGAGTTTTTAATCAAAAGCTTCAAATAAAAAATCAAAAACAATACATTGAAATGTCACACATTTACAAAATGAACCCCCCCCCCCGCCCTAAGATATATCCATGTCAATATGAACAGAAAACTCGAAATTATGTATTTCACCGCATTATTTCCAATTAGTATTCTTTAAAAATTACCAAATTCCAAATTTTAAATTTTTCCAAATATCTTGAAATTTTTCTAAATAAATGACAGTTTTTTCACAGTGTATATGGGGGAGCTCATTCCCCCTCCACCAAATACCCCCTTCGCTACGGAGCTGGCATCGACCTTAAATCTAATGGACGCTAATTCAAATGGATGATTTCTAGGCACTGTTTTACACGTCAAAAGTAGAAACTCTACTGCGCATGCGCAAGATTAGCCAATAGCCATAGTGCTGATAGTAAAATTTAGCGGGAAATTGATGATAAATAATACTTATAGATGATACTTATTTTCAATGTGTAGTTTTTAAGTTATTATTGTTCAATATTGAATTTTAAACGATAAATAATGGAAGATTCGAAAACAAAGAATCAAAAGTGTACAAAGTGTGTAGAAAACAAATAAACTGTTTAGTATTTTAGCAATATGAAAGATGAACATAAGTTATACCGCAAAATTCAGCAGAGCAGTGTGCGAATCATATTCTCAAAATCAAATTTTGAAAACGAGCCAAAAGATGCAAAACTACTAATTTCTGAAAATTGCATAAAAACTTGATAAGGTAGGCGATTTGGAAAATTTATTTGAAAAATACCCCCACCAATTATGATAAGAGAAGGTAAGTTGTAGGTGTTCATGATCACAGCACAGTTCAGAAAATTCATGTTCTTCAATTTCACTAATTAGTTTTTGAATTGTAACATAGCTGCGTTTTGAATCGAAATCTTATGTATAAAATTGCAGTCCCCTAAAATCTATTTGAGCAGCTGTGAGTCATCAAAGTAGGGCTAATTTCGACAAAAAAGTTTGGTGTTTTATGATTCACAAACAATGTTTTTGCCAACATCACCACCTCACTTTCTCAGATGCATTTTGAAAAGATGAATCTTGCTGGATAGTATTATTTGGTCAGAAGTCTTGTAACACTTCCATAAGAACAACCCTGCCATCCCTTCCTCCCCCATTCCATGAACAAGTTACCATTTTGAAATTTTGTTATGTATTTGTGTCAGTTCAATAATTAAGTAGATACTTACCCATGGTTAGGAAACAACGACGATCCGCAATTATCTTTCAAATTTAACTGAAGTGGAGGGAAGTATACAGACCCGGAATGACTGCTACCAGGATTCGATGATAACAGCCTAGATTCGCACCCCATATCATTATTTTTGAGTACTTTTTCATCATAAACAAATGCTTTTTCAATAGGTTCATCTACAAAGACACCTTCCTTCGTGTAAGCTAAATTAATAAACGGTATATTATCCTGGGGATCAGCGTAATAAGCTTCTTTCAACTTGAACATCTGGTTCAACTTTTGTTCAAGTTTTCTGCAGCATTCTCGAGGGTCGCTGGTAATATCTCTATCGCAAGGTCTAATAACTGGAAATTTTGGATATGGATGAGCAATGGATGATTTTCTCGGCCAATATGTTGTTTTATTTTGAGATGCTGTGTATCGAAGCCAAGCTTCCAAATCTAGTTTGGCTGCTCTAACAGAATTCGGATTCAAAGGTATAGGTTGGGCTCTAGTTTCTGGCAATGACTGCTGAACATCTGCTGCTGGATTTGGTGCTCTTTGGGAAAGTGGTGTGAAGTGTGAATCGTCAGGATTATCTGTTGGTATCGTTGGTGGTGGATTAGCTTGATCTTTATTCGGAAAAGTTCCTTCGGATTCACGACTGTTAACGGGTAATGGATTTTTATTACCTTGGTCACATTGTGGGGAAGTATTTGATGCAGGTTCAGTTGAAAGATCACGGTTAGCTTGAGCATCAGCAAGAGATTCGTTGTTAACGGATTGTTGTGCGGTTTGTATTAGATTGTTGGTATTTAAACGATGTCTTGTAGTTTTTTTAATTAATTTTCCTCTAGACTGTACCCTACTGGGACGTTTTTTTGAGAGGTTTCGTTCAAGCTTTGTTTTTTTATGTTTATTTACCGATTTTACTGATTTTACCGATTTTACCGATTTACCTTCGGATGACCGTAAAGTATCACTTGATGATTGTTCACTTATCGATATTTCCTTGAACTTTTTTTTATTTACGGATTTGTTTTTAAGTTTTTTTTGTGAAGTTCGCGAATGACTTGAATTGGAGGAAGTTTTTAGTGTTTGGCAATTGTTTGTGGATTTATTTGGAAAAACTTTTCCTAAAAATTGCGTTGAACTGTTTGATAATGCAGCTTCACAAGGAATTCTTCTGATTCGATCAAAGTTCGATGGATTGTTAGAGAAGGTTTTTCGCCCAATTCGCGATTCACTTCGTAAAATCACACAATTATTCGAAGATCCGATATAACCGACATTTGGCTTATTCGTAAATTCGTTGGTGCATTTTATTCTACGAGTCGATGCATTGTTTTCAGTTGATTTGATTGGATCGCAAATTCTTTCTGATATAAGACCATCATTTGGAGAAATATTTGATCTGGTCAATAATTTCAACGAATCTAAACTTGGATTAACTGTGGGCTCATTAAGTGCACCACATGCCGGAGCATTTAGCAAGCATTGAATTTTTTTCACCCCGGATGGTTGTGCTTTTTTCAGAATGCATTGTTCAAATTGAACAATACATTCCTTTATAGTTTTCATGTCTATCCCTGATTCTATTTCAGAATCTTTAGAAGTACTTTCTCGCATTATATGCTTTTGTGATTCATTTTCACTAAGCCTGTTGGAAAATATAAATTTTTAACTGAAGATTGTTTTCTAATAGTCTCAAATTAATAATTTTCATTTAAAGATAGATATAATTATGTAATACTTATCATTAATCTAATTTTTTTGAACTGTTTGCTAGTGATGTAGAAATAGAACCTCATTTGAATCGATCAGATTCTTCATTTTTTTGATCGACTTCTTTAAAATCAAGATAATCGAGGTGTTTGGAGATAATGCCGGTAAAATAAAGGAAGTGTTTGATAGAACAATCTTAAAATCTGTTAGATCTGATAACCAGATCTCAGAAGAGTGACAGGAAAGTAACATTTGAAGTGGTAAAAAAATCGATTATTTTTTGAAGCTGGCAGAGAGTGAGGATTTCACCTTTGATGAATGGGAAAGGTACTGAAATCACGTTGCAAAAAGAAAAAAATGCCTCCTGGAGAGTAAACATAAATCTTATCTTATAAACTAGAGTTATACCAACTAATTAATGACTCATACTTTCTTCACTTTACTTACATGACCTTGTTTTTTTTTCGGGTGTTGTTAAGTTGCGTCATTAAGCCAATCTTTTTACCATTGGAACTACCATTACCACTGATCTCGGTACAATTGCTACTCATATTTGATAAAAAGTTCTACTTCCAGTTTGTAGATCTATCTTGATTAATCTGCAATAATGATTAGTTTTAATTACATAAAACAGCTAGGTTTACCCTTAGGGACATACATGGCCGTACGCTGGTTGAGTCTCTAGGAGGGGTTTTTAGAAAAAAAACTCCTAAATGAGCGCAAGTTCAAAAAACAGTTGCGGCAATGTACCTACCTATTTAATTGTACCAGTGACTTTGCTCCCCTTCACTCTCGCGATATAGACAGAAATAGGTAAAAACTTCAGAAGAGGCTAAAGCCCTCTATATTTATATCCAACAAAAGACTACATTAGAATGAACCGAGGGAAGCAAAGGCGAAAATTTTACACGATAATTATTCTGGTTAAAAGGAAGGAAAAGCTGAAGTAGTCTTAGGGCAGAAAAAATCCAATAGACTTGAAAAACAAAAATGAACCCTGAATAATTACAAGAAAGAATTTCTTCCTTTTGGAAACAGTGGTGTAACCAGGGGGAGGAGAAGAGGTGGGAGTTTCGGGGTCTGAACCCCCACTCTCTAAAAAAGAATTCAAAAAATCGTATTCATAACGAAAATAAACGTGCTAAATGGCTTCTACTTGGAAGCATTGAAGATCACTTTTTCCACCCCTCGCAATCCATAATATATTTACATCTACTTTCACCTTCACCTGTGCTTTCATAGACCCTCAAAGAGAGGTCTCTGAACTTCATTCTACCGTCAGGGATAATAATCCTTGTTAGTGGAAAACAGATTAATTGCAATATGCAAAAAAGACCAAAAATTATTTGTGATTTGTGCTCAAAACAGACCAAACATTCATAAAATTTTAATATGCATATATTATCTCATCATTTGAAGGAAATTAAATCCATCAATAGTTAATGGATTATTTTTAAACGTTATTTTGCGTAATCAACTACTAGATTTTTTAAATTTTGAGCTTCGAAAATTAAAATTAAAAAAATTTAACAAACATTTCCATTGATAAAGGAGTAATTCAAGGAATTTTTTTACACATCGCTCGTTTTTTCAAGTAAAGCCCTAGATCAATTTGGAAGGGACTTATGCGATAAACAAACTCAAAAAATAAAAAGAATCTACCAAAAAACCACATATTGGGGGCTATGAAGAAGTGAAATGGGGCTGAAAAGGCGAGACCCCTAAAAAACACCACTAGGGTCTCTACTGAAAGTATATACCAAATTTCAGCTTCCTAGCTGTATTTGCAGGAGAGTTATGCAAGGAACAAACTCAAAAAAGTTAAAAAATGAGAAAACCTGACTAAACAACCACATATCCAGGGCTGTGGGGGGGTGCAATAGAGCTGGAAAGTCAGGACCCTCAGAAGGCACATATATTGTTCTTACAGAATGTATCAACCTAATTTCAAGTTCCTAGCTCAATTTGGAGGGGAGTTATGTGAGAAACAACTCAAAAAAAGAGAAAAATCTATTTTAAAAAAACTTTTTGAGACTGTGAGGAGGGTACAACGGAGCTAAAAAGTCGAAATCGCCAAAAGGCACATCTAAGACACCAACTAAACCTACATACCAAATTTCAAGTTCCTAGCTCATTTTAGTGGGGTAGTGGGGAGATAGCGGAGGAACAGTCCCTTTTTAAGGTCAAATAGGGGGAAATCCCCATACCTCCCCTCCTAATTGACTTAGGAGATTGATTTTTGGATATGTTATAAAAATATTGATTTTCTATAAATTGATTTAATAAGGGGTAATTTTTGTATTTTTTGGCTCCTGAGCACCTCCTCCCCCAAATTGGGGCATAACTGAATTTTGACTCAAGTTCATCCACACTCATATATATCTAAATCGCAGCCAAACTGAGCCGATTCACCGAATTGGAGCAATTCTGTTCGGTTTCGAGCGGAGTAAATAATTTTAATGTTCGGAGCAACGAAAAAAATATATCTGGCAGAGCTAAAAATTGTCTTAATGGTCTTCTAGGACCCCAAAATAGATTTTGTTGATATTCCCCTCCTCATCTGCCGTTGATCGATAGACTATAATAGCCTGGTTTCATGACCTAGAAAATCAGGCTAAAAATCCACTGTGTTATAAGGTGTGTATCGAAAAGAAAAATATACAATATAGTGTGATTCGTGTTATGTAGCTAACATAACAGGCAATAGTACTACGGAACATAGATAAAGGCAACGAAATCCTGTCAGTCAGTTGAAATATAATTCACGTGATGGTATGATTTATGCAATATATACGAATACTTATACCAGCTTCCAGGATCATAACTTCGTAGCAGGTTATTTGTCATTTTCGCAATTATTGAATTCATGAGGTTATTCATTTTGTAGTCCTCAGGGCAGGATACAAATTTAAAAACATGTGGTTAACTTTATTCTATTTAAGTATTTTAAGGTATTACCACAAATGAAGATGCGTAATATTAGGACTATCTACATGTACTCCCAAAAACATTTATTCATATCTTTCGAAATTACACACGTAAATTCTATCGAAAAATATTTATCGTAAGTAATTTTAAACTGTTGTGAAAAATTCTATGCACCAAGTTATTACAAAGTTATCCTATTTTACTGCTTGAGAAACACTGAAAACAATTATTTTCCATGTTTTACTACACAACCAAAACGTTATTGTTTCAAACGCCTTTTCAAATGGAACGTTTATACCGATTACGAATTTACAGGTAACAATTCAACCGAAGAATTGATATCAAATATTCGATTCGTAAGCCATAAAAATACTTATCCGCGTAATAATATCAATTGCACTATTATCTATAGATACGTACCTTACGTATTTGATTTTGTTCGTAAAGAATTTTGATTTTTTGATTGTTTTGATAATTTAATTCAATTTTAAATGAAAATAATAGAAGTTTTACCCTTTACCTAACATTTTTCTAGCCAATTATTATTGAAGTTTTTCGCTCATTACTTCTGACGTATTGACCTGTCATAGTTGTATTTTTCCGCCAATATCCGTGCTAGCTCCTTTTGTACAACTTTTATACAACCAATTATATAAAATATACAGCAGATTAAAAAAAAAAAAAAAAAAACTACCAATGTTATCATTATTGAAAACCCCACAAACAGGTCACCAACAGACCATTCCCCTTTACAATATCTGAATAAGAATATACTTAAGACTTAGCCATAGAGCAGATGCTCTGAGTAGGTGACTAGGTATGAGAAGAAGATACTCATGTAACTTACTCGTATGCTGTGTTGGAGTAAGGCAGAGAAATAGGTACCTATAGGAGGTGAATTTATGGCGAACGAAATTTGCGCCACTATTCATAGAATGATGATGTTGTTAAAATAGCCATAAAATAGCGATTTTCGCTTAAGCGGTACATTGCGTTTGTCGTTGGATTCGAAAAAAGCTTGCTTCTCGGTACAATAAGTGAGAGAAAAAAAATGCAACGCAACAGTCTACAAAAGCCTTACTCGAAGCAAGTTTGTATTAATAGTACTCATAAAAGTGACGTATGGCCTATTAAATATAGAATGTACACTCTTTTATATAAATTTATCGTTATTGGGAATATATTAGAAGCGTTATATGTGTGTACTTTAGATAGTAATTTATTCAGCTTGTTGTGTTTCCTATACTTTGGATTTTACAATTTATAACTATATTACCTTTGTAATGTTATTGGATTAGGCTTCATAGTATAAGTTAGGTAGGTAGTGGGTAGTAGATAGGTACCTACATTATCAATATGATTCATTATACTTGAATATGCAGATGTGTTGGCGATTTCGGACGCAGTTGTTATTCAAAGAAATAGGTATCTATTTACCTACTTAAAAAAATAAAATAAAGAAATTTCAAATATGGTTTTTTACATTATATACGTAGCTACGTACATCCGAATATTAGTGATTTCGAATGTCCCTTTGTAAAGGTACAATAGTCTACGGGATGAAAAACTGAAGGAACACTCCTTTCCTTCTCATGTTAGTGTTGAAGAATTGAAACATTGAAAAAGTACACAAAGATAAATCAACTTTTAGACTCCAATTTGAGTTAATTTGCAAGGCAGAAACTATGCACATATTCAGAAAATTGTCAAAATTTGTTTCAAAGTAAATATAATTTTACAGATATCCTACACTGAAAAAAAATACCAGCAATACTTGCCGAAAATACCAGCGGTAATGCCTCTAATAAGCCATGAAAATATTTCTATAAGGTGACCCATGATAACAGCTTTGGAAGTCCGTGATAATACCTCTGGTAGTCAATGGCAATACCTCTGATGGTAAGTGGTAATAATTCTGGTAGCTGGTGGTAATACCTCTGATAGGATATCTGATAGCCAGCAGTAATACCTTTGGTAGCTGGTGGTGATACCGTCGGTTGCTGGAAGTGATATATCTGGTAGTAGGTGGTAATAATTTGGGTATCGTGTGGTAATATCTCGGGTATCAAATGGCAATATTTCCAGTAGTAGGAGGCAATATCTCTGGTAGCATCGCTGGTAATCAGCAGTAATATCTCCGATATGGTTACTATAGTCAGCGGTGATACCTCTGGTTGCTGGTTGTAATATGCCTAGTAGCCAGTGGTAATACCTCTGGTAACTAGAAGAAACGCCTCTGTATTCAACGGTAATGCTTTCTAGTAATATCTCTGGTAATTTGTGACAATATCTCTTATATTATCTCAGCTAAACAGTGGTAAATCACTCGTGTACAACTCATGACCACTATCAATGAAAACCACAGGTAAAATATTCCAGTGGTGGAAGTAAATCACTAATAAGTGATAAAAATTGATTGGTGTCTGTGTCACTGGTAAGTGGTAGAAGTGTACCATTGATAAGAAATTGTAGTGTATCTCTGATGTTTGATAGAAGTCACCTCAGGTAGATGTTGAAAGCAAGTATACCACTAGAAATATCACAGATGGATTTGAGGGAAGAGATGAAGGGCTAAACTCTCCCTCGATGTTGAATTAGCCCCCCTCCCCATCAAAAAAAAGATTTTCTTGTGTATGACGATTCTCTAAAAAATGACTGAACATTTTTTAAACCCAATTAAATTTTTAAAAAATGTTCAAAACACAATGAAAATTGATGAAAATATTAAAATTTTAGTAATTATGTATTTTGAAACGATTTTTATAAAAACCTTGATCTTTTTTTTTAGACTTTTTTCCATCGAAAATCCGAATTTTTTTCAAAATTTCACCCTTGCTTCGTCCAGGCATTCACATTTCCATTTTACATCAAAATTTATGCTTCGAGCCACTTTTTTCTCCCTCCTCCCTTAACAAAAACTTTTTTAAATGACTCAAATATAAATATTCGTTCATTTTTTTGTTTACCATTCTGAGGGCTTGGCACCCCTTTCCACACCAAATCACCAAACTCCTTTGGTGACTAATATTTCAATATTTGTCGAAAATACCACTGGTAACCAATGGTATACCACTTATATGCTCTCCATTGATAAAAATCCAAAGCTAGTATACAGGTATAGGTAAAGAGAGATAGGTCAAAATGGATAAAGGAAAGAAGAGGTCATAGGTCCACTTCTTTTTTTTTTTAAGTATGTTTTAAAATGAGCTTTGGACATTTTACTGTTTTAATTTAAACAGGTTATCAGTTATTAACTTTGAGAAGAGCATTTGGGTGCGCCTACCTGAACGTTGAGGAGGCTTAAGAGCCTCCATATTCTCCTCTATCGCCATCTATGGTGCATGAGCATCTGAAACAAAATATTATTCTTGGGAAGAGTATATCAATGATTATTGAAGTAGAGATACTAGAGTATGTGAAAAGCGGACTCTGTCTTGAAAAAAAAAATTATAAAATATAAACATTTTAATTTTAAATAATAAAAAAAAATTATTTTATAAAATAGGAAATTTGAATAATAAAAAATTATAAAATATAAAAATTTTTAACTAATAAAATTAGGTTACAATAGAGAGGGAAAAAATACTTCCATGGAAATACATTTTGTTACAAAGGAAAAAGTGGAATTGGGACTCTGAAAAATATGCCGGTCTCTAATGCACTATTTGACCCCAGAATCTAATGAGCAAATGGTCCAATTGGGGCACATCGAAAAATAATATATTGGTCCGTACTGAATCATTTGATTCCTGATGGACCATTTGATCTTAAAATCTAATGAGGAAATGATCCAATTAGGACACTGAAAAATAATATCTCTGTCCCTAATGAAGTATTTGATCTCAAAATCTAATCAGCTCTAAGGAATGGCGATGCGAAGCTATGGTGAAATTTTCAAGAAAATCGGACCATTCTTACTCAAGTTATCGCATTAGAAAAGGTATAAAGAAATAGGTGAAAAAAATAGACATTTTGACTATATGTTTCACTGCCTATTAAACGACCACTACACCATTAAGTGTGAAAAGCGAAATTTCATCCATGGAAATAAATAAATTTTGTATTCATATTCTAATTATAAGTCGAATGTCTATTGAACTACTTTTTAGATGACGTCATCATCGCGTTAAAATCGAAAGGGAAAAAAGATTTCCATGAAAATGCATTTTGTTGCAAAGCAAATGGTCCAATTTGGAAATTTTGAAAATTAATATTTCAGTCCTTAATTGACCATTTGGTCTTAAAATCTTATCAGCTCAGAGGACTGATGATTTGTCACTATGGTGAAAATTTCTAGAAAATCGGACCACTTTTATTCGAGTTATCGCATTAAAAAATAAATAAATAAATAAAGCAACAAAATAACAAAGAAAGTACAACGATCGCAATAGCGGACAAAGTCTGTTAAAAAAGATAGTAACTATAATTACGAGTAGGTAATCGAAATATTCTTCAAATTATCCTACCATCAGAACCTATATGTAAAAAAAAAAAAAAATTAAATACATCCAATATAATAAATACAATTTATAAGACGGAATAAAATTCAAATCCAGATCAATTCAACGTATTTAGCCAGTTTTTACATCAAAATTCTCCTCAATACCTCCATAAACAATTCAAACCCATCGCAAACAATTCGAAACGATAACCACAAATCCATTCATCATTTACTCAAATAGAACCTGAAGGAAAAGTACCGTTTAACGTTCGAACACGAAATCAGTAGCATTTTGTAAAAACAATACGTTCGTTCGTTCCTTCGTTTTGAAAGCAGGCGTACGATATTCTCGTAGGTAGGTAGTACTTTTTTTTTTCTTTTATTCTTCTTATATTTACGAGGCGGCGTGGCAAACGACGAGGACGACGAAAATATGCACAATATTTTTCGAATTCCACGTTTTTACGAGTCTCGTGCGCTAATCTCGTCGTCCAAAGTAAATCATAAATTTTACCTCATAATTCAAAAAGAATATAAACCAACCTAACAAACATACCATTTAAACAGCTGTGTACGTCTTTTTCTGTATTCGATAATACTTTTTAAAAGGTAAGAATAGGAAGCTGGAAGTACGAAGAAGAAGAAGAAGAGGTGAAGAAAAAGAGGAGGAGAAAAAAAAACTCGCAGAAAGTTACCAACATCTTATTACAATGACTTTTGGACTCGTACATTTTCCATTTGCTGCAGCTCGTATAGTTTAAAAGATACCGTTAAATGAAGTTAAGGACGATTTTCCCACCCTTGTTGAAACTTTTAAGGGTAACTGGAATACAAAACACGGGCAATTTTTACCCCCCGCTTGCTGTACCTACCTCTCTCAGTCTCATTACGACAAACGTTCCGGGGCGACATTATATTACCAAATTTATACTTCCATTTCTATAGTTTCTCGATTCTTGCTTCTTTTGTATAAATCGTTGATTTAGAGAGGAGAAAAACGAATAAAACTAAAAAGAATAAAATTTATAAAACTGAACGTTTACGTTTCACTTATAAAACAATACTTTTCTTTTGTTTTCACGTCCGTTCCGTTTTTTCGACTCGCCCCACCTAAAGGGGTAGGAAAAAAGAAATAAAATATTCAATTAATTACGAATCGGTTCATTTTTTAATTAAATTATTCGTCCGCTGGCACTATACAATAAGCCAAGAGCAGCCAGCTTTCAACTTTCAACTTGTTATTGTTATAATGGTAATATGATATAACTTTTAAATTCTGTCACTTGGAGCGACACCCTGTTGAGGAATGTCCAAGTTTTTCCCAAACAAAAAACTTTCTAATTAAACGATTTTCCTTCTAGTTCGTCTTTTTTTTTCCAATAACTTTTCCATTTTAATTAATAAACGAAAGGAAAAAAAATATATATAAAAGAATAAGAAAGAATTTCTCCTTTAATTTCTTTACTTTCCATTTTATATATTTGTATATCTAACCTTGCACTCATCGGTTGTGACGAGGAGAATCTCGTTATATAAGACATTCTGTGACAATTAAAAAATTTTTCTTTCTTTCATATTTTTACATAGCGAAAGAACGGTTGTTGTAGTTGTCGGTGTCGGTGTCGGTCGTCTCGTAACGTACAAGACGACAACGATATCCAGTGGTATTAAAAATGGAGCTTATTAATGAGATTCTATTTGTCTCACCTGGCACGCACCTATCTACATATTTGAAAATTTATCTTTTCTATACTTACCTCTACTTGTTATGATTACCCACACGCAGATAGATAGGTACCTACGAAAGCAATCTTCATGTTGGCAATGGCGAGTTAACGTTAACCCTTGCTCGAGTTATACACGCAGATAAATTCCTATTCCATATACCTGTAGTATTAAATACATCTACATAAAATTCATTTAGTTTTATGATCATCCGCAGAATCAACTTAAGTTGAACCCTCATCTCGAACTACACGGTTTTCGTTCATTGCTTCCTTACTTCGCTGCACCTACAGGTAACTAAATCTCAACGCAGTGGAAAGGAATTAGGATTAAACCGTAGTCTTATCTCGTCTTGATTCATAATTATTCCTGCCTATCTACGTACACGATTAGGACCCGCAATCGTAGATATCTACGTATTTTTTATTTGTAACTTTTAATCGTATTCCTATGTGCATCACGAGTGTAAGATGATGTTCCTTTTTGCAGATCTCGATTGCCGATTCATATTCGAATTCGCAATATCGAATAGGTACCACTGAAATTAATATTTTTGATCGTCGATATGTTCGCTCGAATTATTCTCGAATTTTAATTAGAAACACCTTCGCTCGCGACTGCGACTTGCATTTCATTCCCGTCCAATCGTCGATATCCGACATCAGATTCGAAACATTTAAAAAATAGTTTTACACGAATGATTAATTAAAATTAAAAATAATTAAAGGTTTGGTTTTTCTTTATACTTTTTAATTAAAATTGGCGCGTATAACGAGCAGTCAGAGTCGTCATGTTGAATGAACGAGTACAAAAGTAGCTATCGTAAGCAATGGGTATGGAAGAATGTATCCACTCAACGATCGAGTTTTATGAGAAGTTATATACGTAAGTTAGACTTTTAGAGTAATTTTCTGACTGCGATTTCATGTATGGTACAAATTCTGTTCTGTGACTCAATTACTTTATCATTTCCAAAATAGCATAAAGGTATTACTCAACAAGGGAGATAAAGTGATTTTTGACGAGTTTTGAGCTTCATTTCACGTGCAAAGCGGGAGACCCGTCGTGCAAAAGGGGTCAGGAAATGTAATGTCACCTGACACAGTTCTGACGTGAGACTTTTTATAGCAAAAATGGCACATGTCTGGTAATGCTTCAGCCAATCAGTGATCACTAAATATTTGCCAAACTCAGGACAGTGACTTTGAAATGGTGCACTTGTAGCACCAGAATGACTCCAAAATAACTTCCTTATGAAATGGCTATGACGTTACTGTGATACTTCAATTACATGTATTTGACACGTTAGTGACATGTTTTTGACGCGATAATGGCACAATTCTGACATGATCATGGGTACACTTATGACGCAAAATTACATGTATCTGACATATCTCATTTTCTATTGCACTGAATTGCTATATACATATTAAGGTATTATTTCAGTAATTTTTTTATTGCATATTAATTTATGAGAATTTTTTAATTTTTTGCTGGTGGTGGGATTTGAACTTGAGACCTCTTGGATAAAAATTTACATCTTTACCAAATCAGCTACCAAGGCAGTCGGTATACGAAGACCTAGAGGGCATATTAACCACTAAATTTTTTGTTCCCCAACAATGATGTGACATTTATTTAATGAGGTATTGGAACAATGATGATACATTATTGACATAACAATGAAATGCTTCTGACTTCATTATGACACCAATGTGACATAGTAGTGGCAGGCTTGTGACAACATTGTATACATTTCTGACACAGATGAGGTAGGCTTTTTGACTCTGTTTTGGCAGTACACTAATGTTGTATTAATAACATCTGACGTGCTTTTGACTTGATTATGTCACATATGTGACTTAGTATTGTCACATTTGTGATACCATTCTGACACAATTGTGGCAAGTTTCTGACACTATTTTGGCACAGTTTTGACTCAGTTGTTACATACCTGTATTTTTATGTGTCGGACCACAGATCAAAATATTCTAGAGCTGTGTCAAAATATGTCACAATTGTGTCAGAAGTACATGCCACAAGGGTGTCAAAATGGTTCGTAATGTTGTGAGTAGCATGTTACTACCAAGTCATATTAGTGTCGTAATCAAATCAAAAGAATGTCAAATGTCATTAAAATGGTAATAGTGTACTGCCAAAACGAAGTTAAAAGCGTGCTACAACTGTGTCAAAAAGGTGCTTTAACGTGTTTCAACAACACACTGTCATCAAGTCACATTTGTACCTTAATAACAAACAAAAACACCAATCATGCGACACTGTTGTGCTCCAATAATGCTAAGCAATGTGCATCAGAAATATGCCATGTATAAGTCGTAAATGAGTCAACTAAGACATCAACTTCATGTCATATTTGTGCCAATACAATACAAGAATCTGGAATATTTCTTCTGAAATAACATTAAAATGCCAATGAAAATGCCAAACATGTAACATATTTGTGCCATGATGATGCCAATAAATTAAGTGTCGAAAGTTTGTTGGTAATGTGCTATTCAAGTGTCACTTGAAACTCTGAAATTTGCCAAACACATGCCACTTTGGTGCCACACATATTGATGGCGTTTTTCTGATGCAACAGCGCCAGACGCGGATATATGTACTTATATGAGTTTAAAGATCCGAGAAATTTTCTTAAAAATGTCTCGGGCTTATTTTAATAGGTGGAGATACGTCTTTGTAAAAAATACCAGTAGTACAAATAGTATCATTGTAATTCATGGTACATAATTCGTATACTTCTAGTAATTACCCATATGGAAAAATACTGGTGTATTTGTTGAAAATATCTCCAGTAATACCACTGGTAACGGACAGTAATAAAAAAGGTATATCACCATTCATAACCAGTGTCACTACTCCTTAGTAATGTACTCATAATAAGTAACTGTCAATAGTACTACTGGTAACTTATAACCAGCGATGTAAAGCTCATTAAAATACTGGTCATTACACGTAAAAATGGCAGAAATATTTGTAATGAAAAATAAATACCAGAGACATTCGGTTTAAAATACCAGAGATATTTGATCAAAAATACCATAGCTATTTTTTGATTAATACCAGAGGTATTTGGTCAAAAATACCAGAGGTATTTGGCAAAAAATATCAGGGATATTCATCAAAAACACCACAGATATTTTCAAAAACACCAGGAGTATTTGGTTAAAAATATCAAGGATATTTATCAAAGATATCAGGAGTATGCGGTCAAAAATAACAGGGATATGCGTCAAAAATACCAGAAGTATTTATCAGAAGCACCAAAGATATTTTACCAAAAATATCAGAGGTATTTGTTAAAAAAACTAGCGCTATTTGACCAAAAATATCAGGGATATTTGTCAAAAATACCAGAGGTATTTGGTCATAAATATCAACGATATTCGACAAAAATACCAAAGGTACTTATCAAAGGACCCCAAGTAATATCATTACTAATCCGCGTTGACATCATTGACATCTGGTAGTAATTCCACTGGAATCCTGCCATTGGTATCTCTATAGAGGGCAACAAGTAGCTGTACCACAAGTAACTGATAGTATATCACTGATTTACTACCACAAACTAGTGGTAAGTCCCTCCTCCCCCACCTACATGAGTAAAAATCCACAGATACGTCGTTGAAACTGGGAGTAAAACATTCTAGTGATAAAAATTCTACTAATGGATAAGTTCCATCATCAGTTACCAGTGGTAAAAGAGTGATACACTACCGATTACCACTGGCTTGTTTACTTTTTGACAAATACCGCAGATATTTTTTTTTCATATAGAAGGAATATCTATCATGCCTCTAAAATGGACCAAATTGATATCTTGAATCTTGAAATGAAACTTATGTATGCCATACCTCTCTCCCTTTCCCCTCCACTGTAACCTTAATTTTTGTTCAAAAACTTCACAGGATAATGGCCTAACGATGGACGAGAACAGACAAATTTCCTTCACGCATTATAAATAATTCCGTACCATGAAAAAATTTCTGAAAAATGTTGAAGAGTTTGTGAAATTTATTTAAACTTTCATATAGACAATTTATCGTGAAATTTTCCAAAAAGTTCGAAGTATACAATTCACAAAGTTTTAAAAATATATCTACTCGTTAAAAAATTTATAAAAATTGTTAAAAACTTAATAAAATGAAGCATTTTAAAAATTTTGCAAAAAATAATGAACTTTTGTGGCTCAAAAGTGTTTTTAGGTTACATAGCATGTCCAAAGTAGAAAGAATTCTTGTAAAAATCTAAACTAGTGAGAATTGATAATCCGCTCTCCTCCCCCATTACCTTTGAATCTGCAATCAAATTAGGCAATTCCACTCTATTTTCGTACTGTGTACATTCATCTATCTACTGGATCAAATCACGATTTCGTCTACGTTAAGAATTTTAAGCGCGATACGGGGGGGGGGGGGGGGGGAGGTTAGAGAAAAAGACTGAGGAGACGTTACACGATAGAAATATTTATTAGTGTAATATTTAACGTTGCAATTAAAAAAGCACCGACGCGTTAACCGGCAATTTGAAATCTTGCCGGAGTTATTTGTGTTGTTTGGATTCAGCTAACTTTTCCATTTTCTCCAATAATTCTTTTTCTTCTGCGATTATTTTCAATCGGTCGGTTTTCGTTCCAGGATAATATTTATTTACCGGCGATTTATCAAACTCTTCGAGTTCTTTTTTTTTTTTCTCGATGGCCGCCAAACGTATCTTGCGCGATATTTGGTTATACTTTTTCAACGACGAGGTAAACTGTTCGTCGGTTTCTGTAAAATTCCCTACGTGTAATCATTTTCAAAAGCTAACACCCAGTTATAAAGTATAATAAATAATTGCCATCTCACGTACCTTTATTCGAGTCTGATATAATCAACGGATCGCTCAATTCGTTCATTTGCCTGTAAATTGAATTAATTCTGTAACTGGTGCCTGGATATACTTATATATTTTGAAATGAATTGAAATAAAATAGAAAGGTTCGAAAACGTCTATTAATATCGAGTAAGCAGAAGTAATAGGGGAACAAATGAAGTATGGGATGTAAGCATTAAATATGAAAAGAAAGTTTCAATAAAAATAAATAAGTATTGTCGATCAGTAAGAAACCTCATTATAATAAAATGCACCTACACTTAAATTCAATATTACTTACACTTCGTTTTTTTTCAATTCCACCATCTCGATTTCTTCCTTAGTTTTTATTTTTTTACTTGACATTTTGTACTTTATCTATTTTCGCGAATTAGATGCTGGAATCACTGAAAATTTTATAATTCTTAAGTATTAAAACGACGAGTAATCAAGATGGAAAATTTTTTCGTAGTTTTCAATAATTTTCAACAACTTGCTGGTAAACAACAATGATTACGCGATTATAATTTGGTAGCCATTTATATTTCTTATCATGAGTAACCATGATTATCGCTGCATGATAACTTCGAAATTTTTTCTTTTCTTTGTTTGAATCTGCAAACAACTCTGTATGAATTTCCAATTCCTGAAATTTTTTTTTTGTTTTTAGAAGTTCATCTTGCTGATCCAGCAGTGCGGATAATTTTTTTTTGAAATCTGTGAACAACAAGGTCATTCTGGTTATGAGGTGATGTTGTTGGCGAATAGGTGATTAATTATAAGCAGAATATGTACCTAGATATTTATAAAAAATTACGCTTATCTGTTAAGAATCAGGATATCAAATATCAAATTAGCAATTAAGTTTGTAAACACTGTTGGTCACGAAGACCATGGTGATACAATTGATGAAAACCATATATGGTAATATTTTGAGCAATCGAATTTATATAAATAGGAGAAAAAGGTAACATAAGAGGAGTATTAAGCTGGAGGGACTCCTGTAATTATTTGTCGCGTTGCAAAACATAATATGACAGTTGACCTCAAACAAATGTGGTAAAAATTTTAGCCTGTGATATTTCCAATGTGCAAATGTAAACAAGTTTTGAAAAATCCCAAAGACGTTGCTAGAGAGACTACTTTTTGAGTGCCTTGAAATTTCCCTCTCTATGTACAGTAAATATGTTTACCTGAGATTTTAAATCAAAATGATCGAAAACTTTCATTTTTCTTCATGTTCTTTTCGATGCCTGAAAAAAGCAACCTATGTCATGTTGTCAATGAAAACTAAAGTATTACAGACTAACGCGCCTATTGAGGGGGGGGGGGTCATCAACAAAATCAAGATCACTGAGACCATTTTTGGCCATATCAGACATTTATTCCTTTCTAATATTTTTCAATTCAATTCAGAAAATTTTCTCAACTCACTCATTCATTCTTGATTATGTTGGGCTCTTGTCCTTTTTTTGTTCTTTCAAAAGACTCAGTTTATAATCGTTCTCACTCTTTTTCATCCTTCCCTTTCTCATATAGTTCTCCCTCCTCGCTCTAAGCTCACTCTTCACATTATTTTGCTCTTCTTTCTATTCTTGCTGCCACCCTCATTCTTCAAATTTTATCTCAAAATATGTCATTTTGTTTGTTCACCTATTTTACATCCATACAGTACTCCATACTGGAGGTGATAACACTGTAGCAAATGAAGATCTCATTTTCAAACATGTAACATAATAGCACAAAAACACAAAAAGAAGAGTGAAGAGCACGAAAAGTTTTGTTCACTCTCGCTCCCACTCCATTCTCTCCAGCATATTCACTTCTTTTGATGAACACCTATTGAATAAGTGTCAGGAACTCTTTTTGTAAAGTACTCATGTTAGTTATGAGAGTTTCATTTCTTTCTACTCTTTGCTCCCACTTTTGCTCCTTCAAAAAGGTTACCCTTTTACTTTCTTACTCCTGCCCACTCGCTGCTCTTCTATCACTGAGCCTGTCCATCTGAGGGTGGAAGTATTTTTCTCTGACCACCAGCAAGCCCAGGTATTGGATGTTGGTTGAGTAGATCTTTTAAATCAAGGTGGTTGAAATTTGAAATTTTTTCATGTAGATTTGTCCATTGACAGTTTCCATTTTTCAATTCCCTAACATCCTTTCACATCACCAAAGAAATAACTTTTCGGGCATTTTCAGCTTTTACCATTTTCTAGTGGATTTCTCATATAGCTTCCTCTAGTTGAGCTGAGGGGCTGACTATTGATATGCAGCTTTGGTAGAGATCTTACCAACATGTTCCGTTTGGGAATTCCAACTTTACACTTCAAAAGCAGTTTCGTTCCAACCACTGTGTAACCTTGTTTCCGACAAAACCGAAATTTTCCTATTATTCATGCAAAGAATATCGGTGGTATTTGTCAATAATACTTCTCATTATATTACTGATAAACAATGATGTACAAATGTAGTGGTACTGAATGGTGTGCCACAGCAGAGATCCAAAACAGAAAATTTTTTCACCATTTCCGTTTCTGTTCTGGTCATGATTTTGATTCTTGTACAGTTCCCAATTATTGTTCTGGTCATAATTTTGAAAACTATAGTGGAGCTGTTCCATTCTGGTCATGGAATATTTCTGGTTACAGTTCCCGTTACGGGTTTACTCACCCGTCCATTACTTGTTTTGTTCAAAATTTCAATGCTTCTACTAGAAAATAACACAAGATTTTTATTTCAAAATCAAGAAGTGGAAATTTGAAGTTTGGGAAAACAAAGTTTTTGGTGTAAGTACTTTCTACTTACCATAAAAACTACAAAGTTGAAACAGTGTATTGGAATGGTAAATTCCTTTGTCAACTATTTGGGTTGCGTTCCAGTCATGATTTTTTTTTTGGTCAATCGTTCCCATTCTGGTCATATATTTACTGTTCTAGTCCCCCTTCTAGTAATGAAGCTCGAAAATTACTGGTTTTTGTCCAGCACCGTTCCGTTCCAGATCCCTGTGCCACTGGTAATTGACATTGCACGGTGTTGACAGAGTTCCCAGAAATACTGAACGCGTTCACATTCACGTTCATTAGAAACTGAGCTTGTCCTCGTTCACGTTCAAAGTTGGGCAAACGTGTTCACATACACTCAGTTTCTTCCAATTATAATTTCATCAATTGATAATTAAAGACCTTGGAGATAGATTATCACGTGCTTTAACAGATGGTTGAGGTGGAGATTTACAAAATACTTTAACCATTACTAACATTTAGAACAACTTCTTCCTCTTCTTACTTTAATATAAAAAGTATATAGATCGACAAGCAAATTTGAAATTTCAATATTTGACTTGCTCGTTCATTTTTGCTCATTATGTTTACAGCATTGGGGACACGTTCACATTCTCGGTGATGATATCAGAAATGCATTCCATTCACGTTCGCGTTCATGAACGGAAGTTCAAATGAACTTTGCCAACGCTGACATTGCACCATCACCAACCAGTACTGTAGCACTGGTAGCATTGGTAACCAATGGTATACCATTGGTAACTAGTGCTGAAACCATCTGTAGGTGATTTTATACCGTTGGGAACATTTTAGCTTTTCTATCATTAATGTACCATAGGAGGAGCCAGTAGTGCAAGGGGACAAAATCACCTATTTCATGGTCTCCGAAGACTGTCCACACGTTTGAATAGCTTTTGATATTGAACAACTCGCGTTCCCTACTTTTCCCAGGGATTTGTACCCTACTCGTGCATCTGTTTTGTTTCTTTTTTTTGTCTTTTTGAAAATCAATCCAATTGTCTCTTTCACTATTCTAAGAATATGGAAAAAATATTGTTAATCCTTGATTATTACATCGATGAATGATATCAATAGTCTTAAGAAAAATCAAACGCAGTCATAACAGCAAGCTGCCCTTCAAAATTTCCTTCATCTATTCGAGAAACTTTCCCTAAAATCCAGCATCGTTTAAAGATACCTGCTTGGCAACAAAATATCGTCGGGCAATTGGTTAGTAAAAAAAAAAAAATGCTGCGGTTTTTTGATGGCAGACGAATCTTAAAGGCGCGAAATTACGAGTAATAAAGTGCTTAAGTGTTTTTGGTTGCAGTTGTATATCCAATTTGTTAAGTAATTGCCAAACTTTTTAGCGTATAAATATTTAATTTTTTAATAACACGGTTTAAGCTGGAAGACGACGCGACGGCGAGTGGGGCGAGTTTTAAAGTGTTGGTATTTTGTGCGGCTACGAAAAGCAACTTTATTAGCGCTCGAATGAGGCTATATTAATTTTTTTCTCGCTTTTCGACTCGGAATTGAAAAAGTTTCCTTGTACATGGTATAGATTTAACGTGTACGATTTATTATACGGTATATTTTTGCGTTTCTTTTTTTTTTTTTTTTTTTTTCAGAACATCTGGAATGATAAAAAAAATAGTAGTAGTAAGAGAAAAAAAATCGCCTCGTATGAATTCTTTTATAGTCTATGTGTATACGCAGCGTGTAAGACGATGGACCGAAACCAGACCGGTGAGGAGGAAAAACACCAAACCAACCGCGTTAAAAAATAAACGCCATTAAAGCAACGTAAAACTGCCGAATAAAAAATGTGCCAAATGATGTGTTGGTTTCGAAAAAGTGTCGATTTTTGGCGGGGGTGCGACGGCCGGCTGCGGGACGGGCGGACGAGCCGGTATATGCTGGTATATTGTTTAAACACAGCAGTATCACGAAAACAAGAGAGGAAAAAGTTTAAATTCTCGAAAGGAAAAGGCACGCTACAAGACAACTGCTGACTTGGCAAGCTTCGGTCCAAATGGCCGACACACTTCGTTGCTAATGGTGCGGCTACTTGCTGGACCCAGACCAAATTCTTGTTTAGACTGGCAAAAAGTGATAAACTGCAAGAATATATATGTATGTATCTCTATATATATTAAAGCAACCCTCTGAGTATTACTTCCCGAATGTCACTTTATCTTTTACCGCCGACCTCTCGGTTTACGCCGACATGAATCCCTCCTGCTATCTTCTCATATAGTACCCGTACCCGTACCCGTACCCGTACCCATACCCATACCGTACCATCTCGTGTAGCCTTATGTACCGTATAAGGTGTGAGTTTCGATAACACTGTTTTGTAAAATGCGCGTTACGCCGTTACCCGCCCGCTCCTTTTTCGTCGCGCTGTACCATGCCATGCCATACCATGCCATCCATCCCTTCGGCCCCCTTTTAACCCCTTCTCGTTCTTCTTAACGCAAGATAAACAGCAACCCTTGAAACTATGTAGCTCGTATTTTCCACGTTTACGCGACGCATCCTACACAAATCCCGTTGAAATAATTAACTACTTTTTAACTCGAATAATAGCCTCTCGTTATCCTCATCGTCGCCGATGATACCTGCAGTAGCCACGTTAACCTTACTACGATAACTTTATGGTATTGGTATGTTTTTTGGTTTTGTATGTATGTGTGCGGTTTTTTCTTAGCATCATTTTCATGGAAATTTACACGTAGGTAATTTGTAAACTTGGTCTAGGTGAAATTATTTTCATTAGGCGTCTCGTCGTATACTTTAGGCGGGCTGGAAAAAAATTAAATTTTTCAATTTGTTGAAAAATATGTGGCATATTTCAGCTGAAATTCCTCTATATAAAATTTTAGCCCTTCTAGCTTCATTGGGGTGGTTCCCACAGTGAAATGATTCTCGGAAAAAACCTGTTTTCATTTATACATATTAAGAAAAATTTTCGATACTTTACGGCCATAAACGGATTTAAGGCCAGGTTCAGCTCTCCCATGTTAACCTACATGAAGTTTTTTTGAGTATGCTAAATTTCGTACAAATGGCTAAAAATCTTTTAAAATCTATTTAAATTTTAGAAAATATTTAGATCTTGAAAACTGATGGAAAATATTGGAATTTTAGTAAAATTTAGAAATGATTGTGCTATAAACATTGCCCGATCTGCGGGCTCACAAAATCGTAATTACCTTCACGAGTGCTCAGTAATACTCGCAAAACTGTCACATCTAATCCTGAAGAATAAGATTTCCAGAAAAACTAAGGTTTTGTGAGGATTTCATTTTTCACACTCAACTCACAGTTATGTGATGGTCTTGTGTCAGAAGGATCAGTCAATCAGAGTAATGTAAAGCTTTAATTCATGAATGAACGGCCACCAAAAAAATTATTAAAACGCATTTGATTTAGCCAAGATTCTTATAAATGTTAAGTTTTTTGGTTATGTCGGAAAAAATTAATTATATGTTTTAAAAGGCAATTATACGACAAAAAAACAGTCAGATGTGGTTTATCAAGACTAAAGATAGACTGGACCCAAAAAAAACAGTCAGATGTGGTTTACTCTATTCCTTGTCAAGATTGCAATGTGATTTATATTGGTGAAACTTGCCGAAAGCTGGAGACCAGGTTAAGAGAACATCAGCTAGATATAAAAAATAATAGGACCAAAACAGGCCTATCCTACCACGCTGCTGAGACTGGTCACAGATTTGATTTTGACCAGACAAAAATTCTACAGAGCAATCTACCTAAAACCAGCAAACGTAAAATAATTGAGTGTTTGTACATCTTGCGTC
>FIZR01028207.1:0-34705 GCA_900060175.1 Ferrisia virgata | reverse complement strand
CCATATGAATGACATCCGACATGCTATTGACTTGATTATGACACTAATGTGACTTAAGAGTGGCACACTTCTGACAACATTAAGAAACCATTCTGACATATTTAGGACGTGTTTTTGACACTAGTTTGGCACATTTCTGACGCAATTGTGACATATTTTCAGCGGTGTCAAAAATATGCTACAAATGTGCCAAACTAGTACCAAAAGCACGTCAGAAATATGTCAAAATAGTGTCAGATTCGCGCCAGAACTGCGTCATAATGTTGTCAGAAGCATGTCAGAACTGTGTCACAATGGTGTCATAAGGTTGTCAGAAGTGTGCCAATCTCAAGTCACATTAGTGTCATAATCAAGTCAAAATCATGTCAGATATCTTTTAATATAGCAACAGAGTCAAGGAAAAAGTTCAAACATGGGACACAAATCCAGAAAAAATAATGAAAAATGAGTCAAAACTGACCTAGAATGAAAAAAAATCGTCGAAAATGCGGTCAAATTTTGATAAAAATGGGCAAAAAATGCAAGAAATTGTTCAAAAATTACGATAGATTGTTGAAAAATGAGTAGAAATTCATGAAAAACGTGAAAAAAATAGTTGAAAATTATCGAAAAGTGGGTAAAAAATTTCCTAAAATGGATGAAAATTGGCCTAAATTATGGTAAAAATCATCAAAAATCATTGAAAAGTTTGTCAAAATGTGACAGAAATGGGTAAAAAGTACGAGAAATTGATCAAAATCCACAAAAAAATCGTTGAAAATGGGCAAAAATTGACCTTAAATGTGAAAACAATTTGTGAAAATTATCGAAAATTATGAAAAACTTGACAAAAATTTGTCCAAAATTAATTTTGATGATTTTAAACCTTTTCTTTTACGTTTTTCGTCAATTATCACCAATTTCTCAACAATTTTTCACGATTTTTTGATCAATCTTTTGCACTTTGACACATAATTATGAAATTATTACAAAATTATAGATGATTTTCAACGATTTTTTTTAATGATTCTGATGAATATTCATCCATTTTTCAACATTTTTTCGCGATTTTTGTTCGCTTTTCTTCCCTCTTTACTCGTGAAAATGTTACTCTGATCATAAGAAACAGACAGTAATAAGTCGAATTTTCTGGACAAAAATAAGTCCTACTACAAAATTTTCATTCATTCAAGCATACATCACACTGAGTACATACACAATATGTTCTGCAGGTGGTGAAAGGACTAATTCAACATCTGATGAAACTTGTCTTCCCCCTTCCTACTCATGTATTAAATCTAGTTTTCGATTGACTAGACACAGAGTGGACTCAATCTCTTGACAAAATTTTAGGCGTATCTAAATTTTGATCCGAGAACATATTTGATAACTTTTCTCCTTCCAATTCACATATTCGCTAATTCATATCACGGTGCATAGAACAGGAAAAAAAATATAGGAAGCTTAGCTACTTCAAAATGGCTATAAAATAAACATCAATGAATCACTGAACAGATTTTTATACTCAAGAGAGCAACGCATCCGATGACTGATCATAATATAAGATTTTCAATTCTATAACTTTAAAAAACATCCAATCCAAAAAATTATTATTACGAAAAATTACAAAATTTAGAAATATCTTGCACGTAGTAATAAAAAAAATCGCAATTTGAAAATATCACATAATTCTGGAAAATATTTCCCCATTATTTACTCATCTCCGGCGGCAGAGGCGAGGTATGGAGGAAGAAAGAGAAAATCCATCTCGTAAGTAAGTACAGAGGAAAAAAAAGTTTAAGCTACGAAAAACATTGCTCAAAGTAAATCTTCATAAATGTACAGCTCAAGCTCGCATATTTTTCTCCATTTAAGAGCATTTTATTTGTCGTTATTTCACAAGAAATAAATTTTAAATTTATAAAATCTATACAACAACATGGTACATTATACGTATATACTTTTACTCACTTACGAGCTGTTATAAATAGGCGTCATTTGAAACGACGACAATTTTTCCTTTCGTTCGTTTATTCGTTCGTTGTTTCTTTCATTCTTCGTTCTTATGTAATAAATCGAAATTTTTTCATCTTTTAGAAAGGAATTACGAAAACATTTTTGACGGTCACGTTTTACTTTGTTGATTTATTTTTATATCGTTTGCCTTTGAAAAGAAGAGAAAGGAGAAAATGTTTACCAAAATACTGGTATTTTTTATTTTTTTTTCCTCGCCAAAAAGTAAAAATAAAGCACGTTCCAATTTCATACAGCAAAGAAGGTTTCATGCTTTTTGTGTGCAGATCTTCACTTTATAATCTCTCATTAAAAAAGCATGCGGATTAAATTCTAAAAAATGTTCCTTTCGGATTATAATTTACGGTTGAATAAATCATCGCGGCTTATCAGTATAATATCCTCCACCCACCCCTGCCAGCTTGTTCGGCGGTATTTGTATCTTTCGTATGGTATATGTATAGTATAGGTAAAGTAAAGGTACATATTTATATCCCTCCCGCGAACCTATAATATTATAGTAGGTGTTATTGTTATTTTGCTCATCACATGAAATCTACCTTTGGTATCGATTACCGATCAAATTCGCTGTGCAGCTGTTTTTAATTAAAGTAAAACTCTGTTTAATTAGTTGGGTTTTAGTTTTCGCTTTCTTTTCTTTTCTTTTTCAACTTTGAAAAGTTATCGCGGTACCAGAAGAAAAGAATCGCGAGTTTAAACTTTTTTATTCTAACTCGCGAAAAAAGGTTTAATTACTTCTCTTTTTTTCTTCTTCTTCATCTTCTTCTTTTACGGTATAAAAATCGTCGTCGCCGTCGGTCGAAATTCGTTTAAGGAAACTTCTTCCTGGTAAGAAGTTTTTATCAAACGATCCGGTTTTTTTCTCTTTCTTACTCTCCCCCCCCCTCTCTCTGCTTGCGGTATACGGTGAACCGAATTTCGTGTTTCCTAATCTTATTCTTCGTCGTACGTAAATAGGAAAACCGTTGTCATCGGGGTTGGCAGAAGAAGGAGAATAAGGATATGACAAAAAACAAAAGTAAGTCTATGTCGGAAGAAACACACCAACGACAACAAAAACGCCGCCGTTGGTAAATTTGTATGGAAAACTTTAAGTAGGTAATTTAGTTGAAAAATGAGCTTTGCGGTTAATAATTTTAAATGACTGGCTTCGAGCTTCTTTCTTCTCAAATACAAATTAACTTCTTTGTGACTTTTTGTTTATTATTACACGCGTACGTAGGTAGCTAGGTAGAGGTACCTCTACCCATAAACCTATACTACCGACATCTCGTTGTTGTCATCATCATCATCATCATCATAACTATAAGCTCAAATGGCAACATACACTCTTCTTCCTACATCGAAGCATACCTCATTTCTAACCACAGAACGAGAAATTACAGTGGCAGCAATGATCTTGGTACATATGTAACATGTTAGACCTACTTCTTCCGACTTCTAAACAATATTATTGTACGGATGGAATCAACCATTATGGACGAGATCATAAATACTGACAAATTATACATATTTGTATACCTATAACAATGATTTCATAAAAAAACTAGCATTAAAAATATATCAAAAATGTATTCGTACACGAACAAAACAAGGTCGTTATTCGTTACCCTAACCCTTTCAAAAATCCGCATTGCATAAAACGAAATCTCAATACGAGTATTTTCATCACTCGAAATTTTTCTACATTTTTATACGTATAAATGAAAAAGAAAGTTGAGAAAAAATGTTACCAAATTACTACATCTACTGTTTCGAATTCAGAGAAACAGTCTGGTGTCAAAATATAACGATGATTTATCGGGTCGAAAGTTTTTATTTTTCTCGCTTTCAGTTTGTTTTCAAACAACCTTTAACAAAACTCTTTGCTCGATTTTATTTTGTTTCATATGTTTATCGTAATATATAATGTATTTCTTGAAAATAATTCAAGCTCATGAAACTTATTTGGCCTTTTTTTTTACATAATTTTCCAATGTATTAGGGTAATAACGAAATTCAAGCATTGGAAATTGTAATTTTTCTGGAATCATTTTATCTTTATTTTTATAAAATTAAATTGAACATGTGACAGGTATCAGTTCTGGGGGGGGGGCGAGTATTGCTTTTTTTATAAATCTGCAAACGGTTGGTTGGGTGACAATAGTTACAGAATAACTTCCGAATGATTTGGTAAAAATTTCAGCCCCCGAACTTAATTTTATAAACATCCAAAACTCACTCAAAGCGCTCGAAGTAAAGAAATTTTTTTCAAAAATGAAATTATTATTCATATTTGAATACAAAGTCATCAATGTTGGAAAATTTTTGTAATTTCTCCTTTTTTCAAGGGTTTTTTAGAAAAATACCACTTTCTACATTTTTTTTACGATTTTCTGAAAAATTATGAAGGAAATTTTTCTTTGAGAAATGCTTCCCTGAGATGGATTTACGACGTAAATTTCAGATGATCAGCGGCAAGGTCACTCAAAAAAGGTCTTCTTTGAAGTATCCTAAAATAAATTTGTTCAAAATTTAGAAAATGATTTTTCCAAAAATATTTCATTGCAAGAAACACATCTTATTTATTTTGGACTTTCAGAGGCAATTTTCAATTTTTTTCTTTTTTCGAACCATTTATACTGTATTTTTGTATGCTGGAATACCAATTGAGAACCCCTGAAAAAGGCAAAAGTGCTGAAAATAGATCTCAAATGGATGAAGGTAACTGTGCTCGGTCTATTACACCAAGAATTTACTAAAAAGTTTTTAATGATGTGAAAAAATTATTAAAAAAATACAAAAAAAACATTGAAATTTCAAATATTACGCTTAATCATCTGAAATTGATGCCTCGAATTGAAATGGGGGGGGGGAGGAGGTTTCTCAAAAAAGAATTTCCTTCATATTTTTTCAGGTTATCATGAAAAAAAAATGCAAAAAGTGTTATTTTGTAAAAAATCCTAAAAATAATCTCATTTTTTTTTTTAATTTTCAATTGATTTTTTGAAAGATTTTGAACTTTAAGTGAGTTTTGCAAGTTTAAAAAATGTGTTTAGGAGGCTGAAATTTATACGATATCTTTTTGAGATCATTTCGCAATTACTGTGACCCCATTGTTTTCTGTAATTATTCCTGGTTCTTCATTTTGGGTTCATAACTTTGATTAAAGCTAAAACCAGTCCAAAACGTCAGAGACCACATCATAGAGAAGTCAATAAAGAAATATAAATGGTGGCCAGACCATTCCTTAATAAAGAATTTTAACGCGTTCCCAGCCTACTCCGCAAATTCCTCACTTTTTTCTTATAATATCTCCATACTTTCGAGGGCTATTACTTCACATTTAAAAAAATCAAAACTATCAATTCAAAACTTTTTAATTTTCTTCATAAAACTTTGAATAATGCGCTTTTTGAGGCTTGAAAAACAGAATTTTTTTGAAAATTTTCACTACGTTTCGCTCGAGCATTAGTGAAACTTTTACATATTTCTTTTCTAAGATTTGGGATCTGAAGAAATTGACCGTCATGCATTACAGAAAAAATTAATGCTTCGACCCCATCAATCGGAGGAAACTTACTGATCAGTAATCATGGTCCTCTTTTGTTCCTCCCTTCCATATTTTCAATACTAAAGACACCACTAAACCACACAAAAAAATTCCAACCCGAAACCAATACAAAGTTGAAAACAATTTCTCAAATCCAAAACCCAGAACTGAAATCAAAACTGATTTAAGCCTTAGTCTAGATAAAATTTATAAACCATATTTTCTGTTGAAAATTTCATAAGGAGTAACTGTTCATTACTAATTTTTATGGAAAATTTGTATAGTTTTAAAACAATACTTCTTCAACCCCCTTGGGCTCAGAGCGACGATGATTAAAAATTTTTTCTTGTTCAACCTTGTATAGGTTGGAAAATACTTTCAAAATTCCTGAACGTCAGTCTTTGCTTCCTCCAATCAAGAGATTTGGCGAGTGTAATGAATTTCAAATTTTGGAGAATGATTGTAATTTTTATGTAATGGTTGTCCAAAAGAGGGGAATGATTCTCCTTCGAGGAGCTATTGTGTAACCATCATGCTAATAGTTTATAAATCTGATGATGACAATACCATTACTCAATTCTTATTGAGAGTTGGGCTTTACCCATTTCAATAAAAGTGGAATACAATTGCTTTTTAAATTGAATTATAATTTTATTACAATCGTGTTTTTTCAAACATTCACACCACACTCTAAATATTCAATTTCATTGCTATTCTTCTAAACACTTGAGAGAAAAAACAACACAGAAACTTTCAGGTGCTTTATAATATCTGATACTCCTCAAGAACTTTTAGCATTACAAAAAACATAGGTTGGTATTATTTCATAATTTACATTCGTATTATTAAATGCTACCAACGACCAATCTGTGTTTTTCTCAATGCTAAAAGTTCTACAGAATGGCAGATGTTACAGGACACTCGAGGTAAAAGTAAAATCGGCACCTCATTCGGCTATTTCTTTTTACCATTTTTTTCATTTTACACAAACAACAAAAAAAAATAAAAAATAAAGGAGCGTATAACGTATCAATCATTTGACACGTAAATATTCGACATCTGCGCTCTTCGCAGATATACGTGTAAATGGTGAAAACAGCTCCGGTGTACCGCACCTTTAAATCTAATGTCATCTGAAATCGCTTAAAGGCGCCAAAAGCTCGTAACGATTTGCGAAAAGTTCGTCGCTTAAATCCTACGCTTCATCGCTATATCAATAAAAACATTCCAGGAATTGTTCGCAGCAGAAAAACTCTCGGGCGAAAGTTCCGTATAAAAAGTTGAAAATTAGCATAACTTTGACAGAACCGCGTCGATTCCATTTCATCGCTGTTATATTTTCCATACAGCCGAACCAGCATGGCGACGGACCATTTTCATAAAAGCTAAATGCCAAACTTTCGACAGTCTGTATATAGTACACGTATATAATACACGAGTACTCTATCTATCTATCTATCTATGCTATATTTACCCCTTCTTCACCCAGCCACAGATATACCAACTTCTATTTCTACACTTACTTACTTACATACGTATAATTCTGATGGCACACATTTTTGTCAGCGCAGTTCACTGGTCAAGAAAATAACATTTTTATTCATTTGAAAGATGCTCAGCAATTCGCCAATTTTTTCTCCATCTCTACTACCTTACCTATGTATCGTAGACACAATGAAAAGTCATATTTTCGCGTCTCATACTTGCGAAATATCATTTGCACTTGTGGATCATTTACATACATGTCGCACCACGATCGAGGGGATGCTGGAATATAAGTTGAAGTAACTTTTAACTTTTTCCTTGTTCTTCCTCCATGGACATCAATATGCGAAAACCAGCCAGACAAAAGAAAGCACAGCAAGAAGTTTGAAAAAGGTTAGCATTGTCAAAAGGAGACAATTTCCAAAGGAAGTTGGAAAAATGGTCCATGTACCGAATAAAAAAAATGACCGATGGCAATCTCATGAAATATTTATCTGTACAGTCGTTTCGTTGTTCTTTGTATTTTGTATATTTTTGCTAAAGTTTATCTTTATATATTGCTCATTCGTAAGTAACTATAAACTGCACGTATTGCAGAACTAGTTGAATTTCTTGACACTACTCACCTTGAAGAAAAAATTCACATGCTTTAAAATAAGAAAATTTGTAGATTAATTTCCACCTGCATTAGACAACCTCAATGAAAACTTACAAAATCAGTCAATCTTAATGTAAAATTAAAGCCTTCATAAAAAAAAAAAAAAAAACAAGAAGAATTGAACGATAGACAAGTTTCATTCTTTTGCCAAGTTATAATAATTTGTTAGCAAAATCTATGCTTTTTACTCACATTCCACCTCCTTCTTGCCTCCTTATAACATTTATTTGAGATGATTCATTTCAAATTTAGCTCTCTTCTATTTTAGAAAATTTCTAGATACACATATGAATTTGGATCAAATTTCACAAAAACATATACTGAGTGTTCCACTTCGATACTACTTCCTCCATACCACAAGTAGAGCAACTCAAGTTACACGTATGCATAATGTTTTGCCTATATTATCATTAAAGGGGCAAAATACAAGAATCTGAATTCTTTTCTCAAAAATTTACAAGTTTTTATCCAGATATGCTAGAAACACCTGGTTTGCGCTGAAATGTAACGTATATGGTGTTCATTATGAAATTGTGCATAAATTTGGGGGAAGGGGTGCTGAGGGGCTAAAATTGCAAAAATTGTTTCTTTTTGAGCCAATTGATGGAAAATTTAAAGTTGCACATAAAATGTTTAAAAATCAGCCTCCTAGGTCCACTAGGATGGCAGATATGATTTTTCCTTTTTTTGAAATTGAAAAAAGGGCTGTTCCTCCTTTATTTCCCCTCCAAAATTAGCTAGTAAGTTGAAATTTGGTATGTCGATTTAGTAAAAGTCCTAGAGGTGCTTTTTGAGAAATTTCAAATTTTCAGCTTCATTCCAATCTATCACAACTTTGAAAAAGTTTTTTTTGTCGATTTTTCTTATTTTTTGAGTTTGTTCCTCGCATATCTCCCCCCTCCCCAAATTAGGCTAAGAAGTTAATATTTGGCATGTAGATTTAGCATCGGTTCTAGATCTGCCTTTTGGTAGGGTCGACTTTTCATCTCCGTTGCATCCCCTTCTCCCTTTACCATTGGTTAGGGAGTGGTGGTGTTTTTAATTCACATAATCAACTTACAGTATTTCACAATAATCAAGGTGAAATTTTTTTTTTTGAAAAAAAAAACAGAAAATTCTAACATGAAAGTTTTTTCTAAAAATTTCAAAACAACTTGGAGAGAACATGATCATGCTAAGTAATGAGTGGTGCCTCATCACTTCAAGAAAAATTTCCTAATTAGATACTTATGAAAGCTTTTTCAGAAGTTAAGGGCGAAATTTTGCATTTTTTTCATAACTATAGTGTTTTTTTGAACATTATTCAAGATATCTCATGTACCACTTCAGTGTACTTTACACTTTGGTGCAAACTGGATGTCTGTAACATTTCTGGATTAAAACTTAAAAAGTTTTGAAAATTACCTTAGATTTTTACGGGAAAAAATTCAGAATGCTGTATTTCTGCCATTTTTATTAACTTTTTTAGTATTAAAATTAAATGCATCTATTCGTATAATTTTGATATTTTAAACAAGCTTTGTACAATCAGAAGAAAGTGTCATGATTATTAAACTCAATAGCTCTACTTTTACATATTCCAAGGGCTGAGATTTTTTTACCAGGCATAAAATAGTAGAGCATCTTCTTACTAGAATTTAGACAAAGAGTAATTTTATCGATACTTATATCTGAGAAAAAACAAACAAATACTCTTGACTACAGTTTTCTTACTGATTGACGAGTGTATGAGGTTAAAGTTTAGTATGTTTTTGCTACTTAGAGGATAATGTTCAAAGTATATCCCAATCAATATAGATATGGAATTCAAAATACACTAAGAAGAGTGACACAAAACAGAGCTAGATTGAATTCAGTTTTCAAAAGTAAGATATCAAAATTCTTTTTGCCGGTTTACCTCGTTTTTAAACCAAATTAAGACAATGAATTCATTCTTAAGTATGGTTTCTCAACATGAGAAAATTTTTACTAAAAGAATAAAATCATCGTAGGTACCAAAGGAATTACAATATACGTTTAAAGTAAATACATTGCAGTCTCTCGTAAGCACTCTAAGATCATAACAGATACGTAGGTAAGTAAGTATTATTCAGAATATGTTCAGTAATCGGATAAACGCTCAGAAACCAATACAAATTTCAAAATTGTAATTTCTTCAATACCCGAACCATCGTTATTACGACATATTTTACCCACAATACAGAATCCTGAAAATTAAACGAAGATGAAAACATGCACACAAATGAACTGAGCTTGACAAAAAAAAACCAATATGTACGTATCATGGCATAAACGAGTCGAAAACGCAGATTTTTAATATAAAATTAAATTCAAACGACTCGTAGGAATTTCACGAATATTGTTATTACTTTTTCTTCATTTGTCGTTTCGTTTCATTTCATTTCAAACAAGCATAAGCGAGAATTCGCAACTGAGAAGTACCAGAATGGAAAAAAAAATTATTTTCAAAACAAAAGAAAGCTATATTACGCTTTTCATATTTTGTTTTGTTTTTTTGTTGCTGCTGTTGTTGTTTTTCAACACGACGACGACGACGAAGACGAAGACGACGGAAACCGTATTACAGAAAAATTTCGATGTAAAATTTATTGCCGTTGCGGATTACAAACATGTCAGTGGTCCTTAAAAATGATTGCCGTAGACATAATGGATTATGTATTCTATTCAACGAAAAACTTTGCCATCGAATAAGTTTCAAGAAAAAGAGAAACTTTTTTTTTCTTCGTTATATTTCATTGTTATGTTTAGATTGTTGAAAAGCCTATGTAACTTCAGAGCAGCAGTTTTGCTCTGATGCCTTTATTTTCTTGAATTTGTTTCACTTTTCAACGCATTTATAGTAGGTATTTATTATTTTTAAATTTCTTCGACGACGTTATATTCGAAAAAAAACTCGTGTTTACGATCAATTTTACATCTATAAATAGGTAATTTAGGAAAGACAAGTAAAAATTTCAATCCTAATTACCTGCATTAAATTTAATATGCAATTAAGCATTCATTTTTAAATTTTTTTTACGCACTACCAAGGTTCAAGGTACCTTGACAAACCATAAAATTGCAATTTCCCTTTAAAATTGAATATTGTAAATAATTTACTTTTGTTAATTACTATTATTTGCAAAATTTTCAAAACAACGGAAAAGAGAATCCAAATTTCTTTAGTCTGTATAATGAAAGGTTCAATCGTTTCAAAGGTTTGAAACCAAACTAAACGCAAATGCATCGCTGAATAAAAAAACTAAACCTAGTATCTACATTTTTTTCGTGCGGTAGAACTTCACCTGAAGTCAAAGTTATGCAATGTAAATGACACATGAAAAATTTTTTATTGAAGAAACCACTTTGAATAAAGTAAAAAATCGTTAAGAACACAAACATACCAGACGATACTAAATATGTTCACATCGGAGTTTGTTGACTGACCAAATATCTCACAAATCACTTGAGTAAATGTTTTTTTTTTCAAGTAGGTATATCTATTAATTATTTATTAGGAAAAAATGTCTTACAGCTGAATTGATAACTTGTGCTTTCTACGTTTACATTTTGACGCAGCTAGTTGATTATTTTTCAACAAAGGCAAACTGAAAATCAATTCTTCACGGCAATCGATCACAGTAACAGAAGTATAACATTATTAGATTTCTCATTTTTTGTAATATTTTAATTTTTAAGAAGTTTCTTATTAAGTACAAATCAATAACTAAGATGATACTATGGCACACAAAAGGGACCGGCAAAGCAGATAAACAGCTTTAAAGGTGAAATATCTCTTGCTTGGTCTATGTCAAAAATACCGAAATCAAGCCCACATTCCCATTACCTTGTTTTTGGGGAACATTATATCAATCTGTGAGTGAATAAACGTCAAGGCAAAGAACCATACGATGATAGTGTGCCAAAATAGGAAAAAAAATGAAATTCGATTAGCTGAAATTATAAAAAATTCTTGAAGTTACAATGGCAGAAGTTACTACCTAATATTGAATTCGCGAATTGATATATCAAATTTTCCAAGCGTTCTGAAGCCTTCAACAAAAAATCTGTTGAACGTGGATTGGTTAAGTAATTTTTTAAATCAACACAAAAAATACATTTTTCAACTATCCAGTTGGAAATTCCTGAAAAATCACATCAACCTGTTAGATTGACCTTCAATAAGCTATGGAAAAATTACCAGATGCTGAAGTTCAAAATCCAAACAAACAATCCAAACATACCCGATAATGAAGACGAAATCAACAAATTCCTTTCCTTCATCTCCAACATTAAACTAAAGAACCAAATCTAGCAATCGACACTGGGCGTAATAATCCTGGCAATTATACACGTCCAGTATAATAAAAAAGTAAAAAAAAAATAAAAAATAAAATAAAATTGGGTTTATCAATTTTTGCAAAGGAATTTTCAGTTCGTGACAATATGTGAAACAGGTATTTAACATAAGCGCATTATTAGATTTGGCGAGAAGGTGATGATTTTTATCCATTGAACTGTAAAGCCTAGGATTTGTTTTATCTATTTTAATTTTGATTCAGTTCTACTTGTATGATTAATTACCTATTCTATGTAAATAATCGAGTACGATATTGTTACGGTGGTTAATTACATAAATTGTAATCTAATTCGATAGGTTCATAAAAGGTCATTTTGGTGACAAACTTGATATGCATGAGACCTGCCATCCGGCAAATATGGGTAAAAAGGAGCATAATAAGTTGTTTGACCAGGCAGTTACTCTTCAGATATAGAATTTTCAGTACATGACAATGTGTGAAACAGGTATTTAACATACAGCGCATTATTTGATTTGGCGAGAAGGTGATGATTTTTATCCATTGAACTGTAAAGCCTAGGATTTGTTTTATCTATTTTAATTTTGATTCAGTTCTACTTGTATGATTAATTACCTATTCTATGTAAATAATCGAGTACGATATTGTTACAGTGGTTAATTACATAAATTGTAATCTAATTCGATAGGTTGATAAAAGGTTAGTTTGGTGACAAACTTGATATGCATGAGACCTGCCATCCGGCAAATATGGGTAAAAAGGAGCATAATAAGTTGTTTGACCAGGCAGTTACTCTTCAGATATAATACTAAGCGATGCCTTAGGTTCAGTGACCCACTCCAAGGTTTCAAAGTAACAAAAATATCTGCTTCGTATCGTCAATGATTGCACTAAACTAGCAAAATGTTACGTCAAAAAAAACCAATCCGATATTTCTGATTGCATCAAAGATTACGTCTACTGGAGTAAAACGCAGGTCAAGAATATATATAAAACGTAGCTGTTTAGAGATGAAAATGAAACTGAATTTGTCCTGCTGCAGGATCTGTTCAGTAAAGAATCTTTTTTGAGTGAAAAAGACACCTTTTGATTTAGCCAACTCTTCTTGAAACTTCGCACAGTATATCCGAAAGGTGCGATTTGAGTTTCAACATTTTCTTGGCACATTGGTATCTCGATTCAATACAACTTTTAGGGTTCGGAGTGAGCATGCAAATTTCGCAAATCATGAAAATCGAATTTTCAAAATAGGAAATGTACCTACCGCGATGCTTCGATTTTGACGAAACTTGAATTGTTGGAAAGAGCGCGTGAAAAAAACTCTGAATCTAATCAGCTTTCAAAGTTGATTTTTCGAATTTTGAGGGCTTAAAAATATTTTTTTAGTGCAGTTACATGCAACAAAAGTAACACTTTGTACGTAAGTTGCAAACAGATCTCAGAAAACTCGTAAGGAAATCAAAAAAACAACATCAAAAGCTGAAGATTCGGATTTGGTGGTTTTTGACACGCTCTCCCCAGCAATTATTCAAGTTTTATCAAAATCGGAGCATCGCAGTACGCGTACTTACCACGTTGAAAATTTGATTTTCGCGAACTGTGAATTTTCAAAGCTCATTTTGAACCCTAACTGAAAATTAAGAAACTTTGAATCAGCTTTGTAAGTTGAAAAAATTTATTTCGAAAGTAGAACTTATTACCATATTGTAGCAGATTTCCAAAAAGAAAACGAATCTCGGCCCACATTAGTGAATATTTCTTTCGTAAATTGCTTATAATTCATTAAATAAACATGGCACAACGTGCAGCAATAAAAGAAATTGTTGAAAAATTAATTTTTCTAAGCAGCAAGATCCTACTTCAATACATAGCATTACTGGTTTTTAAATATTAAGAGGATAGGGGGGGGGGGTGTTGGATTATCAAAAAATATTTGGTAAGCTTAAAAAGTGCAGTTATTAATCAAACCTTTACCTATTTAATGTTCTTGTAAGCCTAAAGAAATACACATAATAATCATACCTACACCTATAAATATTGTTTCATAGTAAAATTCCAAGATTTTAAATATAATACAACCTCAATACACAACACATGTAACACTTCTCAACAGTAATTTTCTCAGAAGTTGATGCAGACATATTAAAATAATTAAGAATTTTTATTATTTTGACAATTATGAAATCTCTTAATGACAGCGCAAGTAAGTCAATAAATGTTAAAAGCAACCTTTACACACTGCATTAACGTATAAACGTTCAACTTTATAATGGAATTATTCCACACCTTAATGGAAATGTAAAAATTAAAATTATGAAGAGTGACGTCTTACTTCATCTACATATTATTTTTCTCAAAATATTTATAGCTGACTGAAGCGCATACGACCTTTTAAGTCCTTACATTAAGATATATCAAGTTGATACAAATTTCTCAATCATATTCTGATACTAAGTAAGTAACTCAATGTTTGATTTATTTTTAATACAACAAATTTCTATCTAGTCCATTTCTTTGACTAGCAACGAAACTAGCATAACGATCCAACGAGGGATAGAAAACTGCAACTAACACGAAAAATGCGTGTATTGTCAGAGATTCTGATTTTGACGAAACTTACACAATTGAAAAGAGCATATTCAAAAACCCCAAACCAAAATTTTTAACTGCCGAAGTTGATTTTCTGAATTTTGGCGAATTTTCAAAGTTTTATTTATTGATAACCGATCACACCAACAGCAAGCACTTTGTTTCCTTTTTTTCACTATTCCGGAATTCATCAAACTTCAACTTCGATTAGCCACGTAAAAAAAAAACAAAGGGTTAAATGACACTCGAAGGTGTCCAGTTGAAACTTACCTCAAAATTTATTCGTTCAAAATACACCATGAAAGAGGATTAAAAAATCATTTCAAATTCTTATAATAATGTCGCCACTATTGTCAATAGGGAAAATTTTTGAAAATTCGCCTCTATTCGAAAAATCAACTTCAGCAGGTGAAAATTTGAATTTTGGGTTTTTTTCTCGACTCTTTTAATTCCATCCAAATCGGAGTCTCCCAGTACACGCCCTTCCCTTGTAAACATCATTGAAACATGCCATGTTGAGAAACTAGTCTTAAATTAAAACGAAGCCCACCGAAAACAATAATTATCGAACTGATATGGCAAAATTCACTGCCAGCAGAGTATTGCCAGATGAATTCAGCTGATACTATCAGAAAAAAGTATTTATCAAGAATAAAATGATAAGTCTCAGAAGCAAACAACAAATATACATAAAGGTTACTTGATTTCTTTTCATTCTTCCACAACATCTTTCAGAAGGCTCAAGTACATCGCAAATTAGCATCAAGCTGCTTCGGAAAATCAAAAAATCATTATTTTATAATGAAAATCATCAAATTTAGTACCATCCCTTCAGCCCGCCAGAAACACCACTTTACGATTACAACGATCTTCTCGTCATACGAGAGTATTCCAATTTATTGCTAATTTGCTATCTCATAGAGCAATAAATTTGTAGCCTTATTTCTATGTCATTTTGTCGATGAAAACCAAGCTATTACAGACCATCGACCTGTGGCTGACGGTGAAGGGGGGATCAATAAAATCCGTTTTGGGATCCTAAAAGACCATTGAGACTATTTTTGGCTATCTCATCTTTTTATTCCTTTTTATTTTTTTGACAAAACTAAAAATCATTTGCTCATCTCGATACGGACCAAAATTGGTCAAATTTGGGATTAGGCTTAGATTGGCGGCGGACTTGATATTTTTGAATGAAGATGACCTCGAGTTAAAATTAGGTTATGACCAAATTTCAGGGCGGAGGTGCTGAGTGGCAAAAATCGCAAAAACTATTCCTTTCCGGATGAAAATTTTTTCATATTATCATGCAAAACACTTTTCTTTCTTCTCATACTGGAGCTTGAACTGTTAAAAAAGTCAGGGTGACCCGGGGCTATCCCTACCACTACTTAAGAAAGAACATCCCAGTATGCATGTTTTTTTTTATTCCATAAATAGACAATTCGCTTCTTATTTTCTTTACTTAAGAAAAATCAGGCTGAAAAAGTAAAGCATTGTGATGGTGTTTTTATAATTAGTTTGATTATAGCTGAAGAAAAATCTTCGATCAAATACATTCTGGTTTCAATTACCCATTTCAGGTACATACATAAACCTTAACCGCAATACAGGCAACCTACATATACCTCTAATACAAGATCAGAAAGAACACAAGTACAAGACGAGGGTGGGACGATAGAGGTAAAAAAAAGGACGATAAATTCCATATGTTTCCTATAAGGAATTTTTTTCTCGCTACGAATCGAGATTAAGGGTAAAAATGGTGAAAGCACACGAGGATACGATAAACGTAGAAAATTGTTTACATATATTCGCATACGCGTATACGTATAGTTAGTTTACAAGTTGTTCGATGTGTCTCGTAAATCTCGACCGTTTCATTATAAACAATTTTTTATTACCTCATAAAAATAAAAAATGACGAAGTTAAGTACATTCTGTAATTTAATCCTTTCACTGGTACGGAAACTTTCGGTATCGTCGCGTCAAAAATTTGCGATTTATATTATTAAAAAATAAGAGAGGAAAAAAAAGGTGCACCGTTTTTCTTTTCCTGCTTTTTTTTCCTCACCATTTTGCATATATGTAATACACGTATCCGCTCAAGAAGAGGAAATTTCGTTGGTATCCTGTGGTATACGTATACGCGAGCTAAGTAGAAGTACACGTCGTATATACCTTCAAATTACGTGTATATGTAAAATTTTTAGCCTAATTTTCTATGTCATATTGTCAATGAAAACCAGGCTATTATAGTCTATCGACTAACGGTTGTGGGGGGAGGGAGGTCAACAAAATCCGTTTTGGAGTCCTAGAAGACCATTAGATCTATTTTCGACCATGTCAGATATTTATTTTTTTTTATTCAATTTTTTCTCCGCACATTAAAATCATTTACTTCCCTCCATACCGACCAAAATCGCCCTAATTCAGTCATTTGGCTCAGTTTGGCAGCGGATTAGATATATATAAGTGGGGATGAGCTTGGGTTAAAATTCAGTCATGTCACAATTTAGGGGAGGAGGTGCTGAAGAATCAAAAACATAAAAATTACCATTTTTTAAGCCAATTGCTCGAAAATCAAGAGTTGTATAACATATTCAAAAATTAACCTCCTAAGTCAATTAGGAAGGGGGCCCCCTTTTTGACTTTGAAAAAGCGTTGTTCTCCTCCTATCTCTTCACCGAATTGAGCTACAAAGTTGAAATTTGGTATGTACATTCAGCAGGGGTCCAAGATGAGTCTTTTAGGGGTTCCGACTTTTTAGCTCCATTGCTGCCCCTCATAGACCCCGAAATGTGATTTTTTGGCCATTTTCTCTGATTTTTTGAGTTTGTTCCTCGCACAACTCCCGTCCAAATTAAGCTAGGAACCTGAAATTAGGCATGTATATTTAGTAGGAATCCTAGATATTGTTTTTGAGGGTCTCGACGTTTCAGCGCCATTGCACCCTCTCACAGTCCTGAATTTGTGTTGTTTTGTCTTTTTTGCTAATTTCTAATATTTGTTCCCCACATAACTCCCCTCCAAATTGGGCTGCTGCCAGCCTGTTTGCAGTGCAGAAACAAATTTCAACTTTTTCAATGTGCCACTTCCTAAAAATGTTCCTTTAAACTCCAAACAGACCCCCAAAAAGTTTCAGCTCAAAAAAAAATTTTAACCCATGACGACTTGACCTTGAAATTTTACAAATATACTAACGTACTAAACGATGTTTTGAAAATAATCAAACGAATTTTTCTGGTTTATGCACTGCTAGGAAGAATTTTTTATGCTCTTCTCGATTTTGTATTTGAATGAGTTTTTGGATGAATAATCGATGTTTGAAGTAAGTACCATCGCTTGGTTTTCAAAATATGTGAAGCATCAAATAAAACATGTCAAAAAATGTCACGACAGTATTACTGAAATTCATTCGTTTAAAAGGTATACTTCATATACTTCACCAATATTTTGCTAAAACTTGGTACTTTTCAAAATACAGGCGATTTTAACTTTCAGCAATGTAAAAGTAGTACTTAGTGGTACTTTGAAAAGTACTACTCAAAGTACTCAAAAGTCAGTAGCACTTCCAAAACAGTGATTTTGTCAATTTTCAACGATTTTTTTCATATTTTAGTCAATATTCTATTATTCAACATTTTTTTTATACTCTTTCGATTGAATAAATATAATTGCTTGCAGTCAATTCAAGTCACTTACAGATAGCATTGAAAAAGAATAGAACCATGATAGGACTTTTCGATTCGACAAATTTGAAAAACGATTGATAAGAAAATTACAATAAATAACTAGCAAATAAATTCTAAATTCAGCATTCCTCTTAAAAAAAAAAATAGTTTTGGTTTTACGCGATTATTATTTTTGAAAAAGGGGTATCTTGAATTTAGAATTTATTGGCTAATTATTTATTGTAATTTTCTTATTAATCAAGTACTTGAGAATCATTCAGAATAGTAGTACTTGTCCAAAAAAGTGAGTGCTTAGTACTGCTTTTTTTCTACATGGGGCTACATAAATATTGAAAATTAAAAACGATGCTTTTTTTTCAGTTCTCATGATTGGGCAACATGTCACGAAAATCAGGCTGAAAAAGCATTGCAATGCGATGCTTTTTTTTTTCCTTCAACGAAATAAGTAAGGTTACTGCTTTGTACAAGTTTTATATACACGTGGTCGTTTAATTAAATAAATCTCGCGATGTAAATAAATAGTACGACGGTATTCACTATTTGAAGAGAGACAAGAAGTCAACAAAAATAAAGGCAGAAGTATCCAGGTATAATTTATCGGTGACCAGCCATAGCAACAGTGACAAAAAGATTATGCTTTATCTTTGTACATCTAATAAAAAATAATTTATCGACGTACATAGCTAAATCTCTTTACCGCGTTAACATGTACTCTACGTATGTATGTATGTGTAGGTATTTTAAATAAGTAAATAATATACATAACAGAGTATACGCGCGCGAATATGGCGCGAAAATGAAATTGAAAAATGGAATACTGTCGTAAGTGTAATTACATAAATTATAAGGCGTGTAAAGAATTATCAGCGTTTTTTTTTTTTCTTACTCTTCTCTAACCTCTGCTTCTCTTCAATCCCGCGCATGGTTCTTTTTTCTTTGAATACTGATGCAGTTTATTATCGTATACGAGTATCCTAATGGCACTCCTACTATGTGAAGATTTCATTTTCAAACTTGTACGCGCAGTTGATAAAATTAAACGAAAGAAAACCTTCGGTAATTGAGTAAGATTTACTTGACAATACCGATAAGTAAGTATATACGTATAAGCAAGCGTATAGCTACATTTGATTTCGATTGCGATATTACCTACGAGCTACGACGATGTACAGTACACTCGAATTAAATTGAATTTTTATGAGGATATGAATCCGAGACTCCGAGTGCCAAAGAACGTCGAGATTACTACTCGTATATGTACGAATCTCAATCTAATTTAAACATAGATTAAAGCGTTATAAACGAGCGATTTAACAAGATTCAGAGTGTAATATCAATTCAACATTGAAGTAATTACTTCGCTTGAGATATTAGTTTGGCGAAGATACAAGTGAATAGGTAGATACAGGAGTGGTTTAAAAACATTTTACGAACTTTTTACGTGATTTATCAGCACGTAAGTTGATGAGAAATAATTATACTTCCAGGTAACGAAATCAATTTTGTCAAACTTTTTTCCCTTCCAAAATCTTTATATTTCTTCTTTTAACATTATGTTAAAATTCGTCATCGCTCATCGATCACCTTCTTTATATACTGCGTACTGACCATGGTCAGTTAAAATTTGCATGAAATCAATTTTTCCACACTTTTCTCGGAAATTACATACACAGACTCCAGCTTTTGTGAATTCCAGCACCTAAATTAAGTTTTCGTAATGTTTCGAAAAATATTCCAAAAGTGACGCTAGCGATTTTCGAAAAATCAGAAAATTTTCAGCGAGACAACAATGCGAATACTTGAACACCCTCGGGGAAATATGATGGTCACTCTTTACTGCACCAAAACTTTCAATTTTTACGCCCTCTCCGAATCACGTCTATTTGCGTTGTTATCCCACTGATCTGTGTAATCGTATTTTAAGCACAATCGCAAATCTGCGAGTGAATTTTCAAATTGAAAAAGCTATCGTGTTCCAGATTAAAACGAACGAAAAACATGTATTTTCATTCTTCTTCATGGCCAAAATAAGTCTTCAAGTAGACTACGTTGCCACCTTTTGCAATACTCAATTAGTATTTGTTTGATTTTTTTCTTTAGCAACGCCTCGCCTTTACCCCAACTGCTTCTCTCATGCAATACCATTGTATCGAAAATTTTTCTTTCTTCTAATATGGTCTGAAAGTTTCTTTTAGTCACCTGGCAAGCGAGCTTGTACTCAATTGTGCAACGGTGGTACTCACATCAGGATTATTTCTTAATAAGAGTTTCAGCATTCATATTATTAGCTTTTCATTGTTCCCTGCGCTATTTTTATACTTGCATACAAGCAACTCATAGCATCTATAGCAGAGTTTTACTAATCTTGAAATCTCCATTGGCCACTAATAAGGGCTCGAACTAGTCCATGTACAGAAAAATTGAAATCAGAGTATAGTCTCAGAAATGGGAGTATTTGTATCAATTTCTAAAATCAACACTGTCTATCGATCCAACACTTTGGCTTTCAAGTAATACATACATCGTGAACTGAAACATTCATCACTTTCCCGATTTTCATCCAGGAAAAGTTGACGATTCGTTGGGGTGTCATTTGATGGAATTTTTCGTACTGAGTTTGGATACACCAGCCTTTCGCCGCTTAAGCATGGTTAAAGTGTTGTCATACGGTCTCAGGGAGAGGGTAATACATCATGAATTTCAATTTTGTCACCTTTTTGAAGAAGAAAAACACCGAACTGATTTGAATCCTCTCACTAAGAAGTTTGAAAACACGCTGTTGAATAAATGTCGATTTTAGAATTCAAATTAAGGGCAGATCAAAGAAGCTAGAATCTGTCATTTGTAGCGCTACTCATATTCTTCCCAAAGCAAAATCAATAACAAATTGGAATCTTCTGAAATTTTTCGAGAAAACATCTTTCCCAGCTTTTTAATTTTCAAATTTTATATTACTCTTCTACGCTTATTTAGAGGTGCTATTTAACGGGATTCAAAAGCCCAGAAAAACCATGTAATTTGTGATTTTTGTAAAATATTTATTTTCCATCTCCCCCCTCCCATCCTTGAAAATTTTCGTTCCGCTTAATATCACCCACATCTCTCAAATTCATTAATTAGGCTTAAAATTAAATTGACGACGGAGTGGATATAAATGAATATGAAAAGGGATGCTCTAGAAGTTGAAATTTAATTTCATCCAAAATTGGTGGGAAGGGTCATCATCATTGGTAGGTCTCAAGTCACTTACAGCCGTATTGCACCTATCACGATCCCGTTCCTGTGAAGTGGCTCTTACCATACATCCCATTCGAGTTTTGATAATACCAAACCACCTGGCCGAATATCTTCCTCGCACTCTTTTAGCAGGAGCCTTCCTAAAAAGAATGTATTTTTTGATATTTCCAACTTCTCTCCTGGTCACATGTCCAAAATACTCTGGAATACGTCTCACACATAAAACACTTAGCCTGACCGGCTTCGGTATTTCGTTGACGATCGAGATCCTCAGCATCCTTCGCCTGGCCCAGACCTCAAAAGTATCAATTATTCTTTCATCATCCGCCTTCAACGTCCACGTTTCCGCAGCATATCAGAAAACAGAGAAAACAAGTAATTGCATAAGTCTCTTCATTGTCTTTCTGGAGATTTGTAATTACATGAAATGTTACGCAGTCTGGTTATAGCTGATTTGTTCAGAGCGATTCGGCGCAGTACTTCTGCCGATGAGCCTTCAGCTTTAGAAACTGAAAGACACTTAGCCCGATCCACCATCATAGCTTTCATTTTTGATGCATTAACACGAAGTACAAGTTTTTCATTGGCTATATTCACTAGGTTGACAATCTCTGCCATTTCATCTTCATTGGAAGCTACCAAGGTGGTATCATCTATGATCGCAGATTAGAGATTCTTCTTCCTCCAATGGAAACACCACCAGTCCAGTATTCTTAAGTCTTTCGAATTATGAGCTCGCTATAGACGTTGAATGACTGCGGGGATAATATGCATTCTTGGCACACCCCCTTTTTCACTTAAAAAGCCTCAGATTCTTCACCATCTACTCTCACCATCATAGCATTGAACTTATGCATAGGGACACAACCAGATCTACCTACAATATGAGAGGGACTGTCATTTCTTTTAAAACTTTGTAGAGTTTCTTCCAATTCACGCAGCCAAAAGCTTTGGTTTGGTGTAACCTACGAAACAAATAACTGCAGATACGTTGAACTCTCTGCACTTCTCAATGATTTGCCAAATATTCATTATTACCTATTTCCTGGTGTCTCTTCCTGGGATAAATCCGGCCCGTTAAGATGGAATTTGCCTAAGAAGGTACACCTTGACCCGTTGTTTAAAACTCGTAACATGTTAAATTGCAAAAATCAAGTAAACAACATATCCAAAAATCAGCTTTCCACCAAAATCAAGAGGAGGGATGTGACATTTATTTTTTTGATCTAACTGAAAGCTGGTTCTAAACGTGAAGCACTTTGCTCCTTTCGACAAGATTGAGCCAGAGAGCTTCAACTTGGGATTAGGTAGATTCAATAGATGTCCTAGATGTGTCTTTTAGAAGTTTTAACTTTTCAGCCTCGTGGCACCTCACCTCCTTCTTCTTCTTCTTCTTCTTAAAGCATGAAAAAAATGTTCAAATGTCAGCTTTTGTACTTTCTCGATTTGGTTCATCACATAAATTCCCCTTACAAATTCAGCAAGTGGCATGAAATTTTCGCTACATTTTCGGAGTTTGTTCCTCGTCTAATTATCTCCTCTCTACATTAAACATCACAAAATTGAGGTTGTTTGAATTCCGGTGCAGATCTTTGAAAACTTTCAATACGAAAAAATATTTATTTATGCATCATAAGATTCCGAAAAAAAAAAAAAAGTCACGATGTTATACGATGTGAAAAACAAGCTACATAAAAAATAAGTCAAGGGGAAAAAAATGAAACTCATTTAATCTGAAAATCACGGAAATGGAAACAAAGATCAAAGTTTAAACGAAAAATAAAAAAAAAAAAACTCCACGATCTCGTCAATAAAACAAATATAGCCTACTCGTATTTCGATACGAAAAAATTTCTCCATCTTTAAAAACCCTTTACGTAAGTGGTAGGTACCATCAGAGAGCATCAAATTCGCAACGTATTCTTACATATACGTACACATTCGAATACCTTATTGCGAGAATATATGAAGGGAAAACAATCTCTGCGTATGTAGACAAGACGTATATAAGAAATATCATTTACCTACGGCATAGGTATACCAATATTCTCGTATTTCACGTAGGACCAAATTGATGAAAAGTGATGCGAGAATTAGGTCAAGGAAAACTCATCCGGAGTTGAGCGCGATATTTAAAATGCCTGCGGATAATACCAGACTAGGTATTCGGTACCCGGCCCAATACGGACGGGAAGAAACGTGCTGTATAAAAATTCGTTTTTCGTACTTCGGAGTCTTATATGGCCCAAAGGTAGAAAATTTTTTCCACCGACGGAACACACAATTTCAATCTACTTTCTGCTTTGAAGTTGGCACTTTTACGGTACGTACCTCAACCACCTACTGCAAAAGCTACGTAGTTTATATTAGAGAAAGAAAGATAAACTCGACGAGATAGTAACAAAGAGGACAAAAGATGAGAGTTGGAGTAAGTAAAGAGGGAGGGTTTTTTTGAAAAAAAAAAATAAAAAAAAAACGCAAATTCTTCGGGGGTAGATAGTTTTCCGCATGGTCGTTTTTCATTTACAAAATATCTCAACGGCAACGAGCGATGCCAGAGCGTATTTGCGGTGGGCGATGCGATACCACGATGAACGGAAGAGTGGCACGTCTAAGGAGAGCTGCCGAGCTGGTCGCATCGCAATTGTGTTTTTCGGGTGTTTTGGGCAAGAGCTGTCTACGTTGGTTGTGCTGTGTGTGTGTGCGTGTATGCTGTATTGCTGCTGTTTTAACCAACATTTCCAGCATTCTGGCTGGTTGCAGGCGAGCTCTTTGAAAATGTTTAAAAATAAATTACCCAGTAAAAGACGTATTCGAAGATTAACCTGCCAAGATAAAACCGACCGCACCGCAACGCGAATTCCTAGCATGTCCTTGGGTGTGTCTGCGTACCAGTCGAGTAGTGCTTTTTCCAAGCTTTTAAATTCAAAGTACATATAGCTTTATCCTATACTCGTGGTTCGAATCCAGGTCCGCATACGCCATTCCATGCCATCATTGCGCGTCATTCGCGTGGAATTTCTTTTTTTTCTCTTCCCCTTCCTCTACCTTCGGGCCTTGTTCTATCTTTACAGCACGAGAATAGATAAATGGAAAAAGAATTGAGGAAAAAAATCCTCGCATCGTCGCGACGAAGGCTGATATACTATTTACGTGACGAAGAAAAAGCTTCTTTACTTTTTCCTTCTGGTACTTTTCAAAATCGATAAGATATACTTAAACAAAACGACGAGTAAATTAAATTGCGAAAATTTTGAATGTGATACGAAAAGCTTTATCGATAGAGTCGTATTACCTGCGAATATTTCTCGCTCGTTCGTTCGAGCCTGATTTTTTTTTTTCCTCTCTTCTTTTTTTCCTCCGGTACCTTATATCGAATTGAGATTCGTAACGCCTTGTAATCTTATATTAACAATTTTCAACATCACCGAACATCGAACTTTCCAACGCTGGTTTCATTTTGATTTTACATTCTGCCAAACAATAAGTTTGAGCCCCAACCAGCCAGTCAGCCTTTCAACAACGACTATGCGGTGAAAAGAGAATACGAGACTACTTGGCGTATAATATATAAAAGTATAATACGTAAGTATGACGAGAGAAAAAGCAGGAAAAATGTACACGAGACGACGAGACGTTCTGATGCTCGACATTAATATCTTCAAGTATTACTATTTTTGATTATAAATGTAACTTCACCAGGCCATTGTGTAGACCAAAAATACAAAACGTCGACCTCAAAGCTAAATTATAATATAGTCTCTCGTCGATGAGCAGAAAAATATACAAAAAAAAAAAAAAAAAAAAGTTTTTTTTTAAAAAAAAAAAAAAAAAAAAAAAAAAAAAAAACGTTTCTTTCTATATCTCTACGTCCCTGCCCCGAGGACCCGACCGACTCGGTCTGGCCCATCATCGAGTATACTCTTTCTCTTCTTTATGGCACTTCTCGACATAGTCTCATCGTTTTATTCTTTGTACCATAATTACATAGTCATCGGGCTTTATCTACCTATATAGTATCTGCTCGGTTTCATTTTTCGCCTGCTTTTTCTTCTCTCTTCACTTGTCCGGGTGAATTATTATGGAAGCGTAAATTACAACGATATACATATAGCTACCAAGTGGGACGTATTAAAAAATACTGCAAACATATTGTAAGTGATTAAAGCTTAACAACGAAATATCGGTATCAATTTTTATCGTTTTTTATGTCACCGAGAAATGAGATAAGAAACGAGCTGGAGAGAGGTGCTAGGGAAAATTCCAGCTGTAGTAGAAATAAAATGAGGTCGCTATCTTTCCCATATTTCAGTGGTTAGTAGGAATCGTTTGTCGAGAAACAAATAATATTATTCGTTCGTTGATTCATTCACAACCAAATTATTTACATCGAATTAAAATACGAGAAAAAAAGCAAAGCCCGATTTTTTTTATAATAAAGGAAACGAATAATTTGCTCATTCATGGATTAAAAAAAGTTTCACAATGGGATGTTTTTTTTATAGTAATGGTAGGGGTACAGGCAGGTATTTGTATGAATAAGTGAAACCCCAAAAAAGTACATTCAGGACAGCTACTAAATATACATACCAAACTTCAACTTTCTGGCTAAAATAACGTATTCGTAGAACAAACTCAAGAAATACGAAAAACCGAGTATAAAACCACTTTTTCGGGGTTGTGAGGGGGTGCAATGGTGCTGAAAAGTCGAATCAAACAGCTAATCTGTGGTCCCTACCAAGTCTACATACCAAATTGCAACCTACATTTGAAGGGGAGATAGGAGAGAGGAAAACCAGTGTTTTCAAGGTTGAAGAGAAGAAAATCTCCCACGTCTCCCTTCCTAATTGACCTAGGAAGTTGATTTTTGGATATGAAAAACAACTTTTGATTCTTTATCGATTGGCATGACAATACACAATTTTTGCGATTTTTTTCCCCCCAACACCCCTCCACAAAATTTGGACATAACAGAATTTTGACCCAAAGTCATCCCCATTCAAAAATATCAAATCCACCACCAATGCAAGCCTACTGTCTAAATTTGACCGTTTTGGTTAGTATCAAACTGAGCAAATGATTTTTAGTTTGTCGGTATAAATATCTTTAATTTTCCTCAAAATTTCAACTTAAAATCATAAATACAACCTCAGTAAAGGTCAACTAATTTTTCTCGATTTTTCGATTCGAAATCTTGAAATGAATCCAGGGTCAACGGATAACGACATTTCAATTCAAAATCATAAAATCCATTTAAGATCAAGGTCCACTGTTGTAACGAGTCAACTTCAAACATCTCTAATTTTCCTCAACCTTTCAACTTGAAATCATAAAATCAATCCTTTATAAAATAAGCCCACTGATGTCATTCCAGGCCATAAAAATCTGTCTGCTGATATCAGTCCAATGATGACGTCACATTGTTGACGGCCCACTAATGTCATCTAATGATATACATATAGCATAGCCAAAAATTAGCACAATGGTCTTCTAGGACCCAAAAATGGATTTCGTTGATACCCTCCTCTCTAACTGCAGTACATCGATAGTCTGTAATAGTTTGGATTTCATTGACAATAAAACATAGAAAATCAGGCTAAAAAGCAACATAGTATGTTGTGATTTGAGTCTGATTTTCGCAAAATAAGAGCGGTCAGAACTGTAAACCGCCGATCGAGTTTAACGGTTGCCTACCTTAAAATACTTCAGGTACCTACTTCCGCGACATAAAAATTTTGGCGAGAAGTGGGCTGGTTTATTGGTAGCAGTGTTGCCAATCTAAAAAAAAAAGTAGTAATGAAAAATAAAAATTTCAAAATTTCAAAGAAATAATGTCAAGTGTAGTTAGGGTTCGGAAAAATGAGTGAAAACTTTCATGTGAACAAATTGCCTAACTCGCAGTTTGAAGGGGTAACGGTCTAAAAAATTTGCAGATTTTGAAAGCTGATGACGGAAATAAATTCCTAAAACGATTTCTACATAGGAAAGAGTTTATTATATAATAAATAAGGTATTGAATCGATAATAATTTTCCTAGCATTTTTATTCAGGGATACCAGCCAAAATCCTTTGTAAAAACTATTTTTGAAATTCTTTCACCAATTTTTCCAAACCCTAACCACACCCAACATTTTTTCTTTAAAATTGTGATTAACCAAAAGGTCAACCCCAGTCATACATATCAAATCTGCCACTAATAGAATCCCGCTGACCATATTTTATCTATTTTGATTGGTATCGATCCTAGTAAATGATTTTTAGTTTCGCGGAGAGGAGTGGAGATAAAAATGACAAAAAATGAATGTCTGACATACCCAAAAATGGTCTTAATGGTTTTCCAAAACGTCGATACACCTAAATAGCCTGGTTTTCATTGATAATAAGACGGAGGAAATTATCCAAAATCTGTTGAAAGACTAATCATGGCCGGACCCAAAACATTTTTTGTGGGGAGGGTTGAAATTTGAAAAAAAAAATAAGAGGTTGTACCATTTATACCGCAACTATCCCCTGAAATGAAAGATAGAACAGAGTATGGGCGAAACGAGGGAGAAAATATTTTAAAATATTAAAAACGAACGGTTCAGAAAAATCGTTTAGCTCATTTTTGGGCTCTACGAACCAAATTTTATTACGCATTGAAATTGAATTATTTCGTAATACGTTTCAAAATTAATTTCTGAAAAATTTTCTAGGAAGGCTATAGCTCTCTAGCACTACACCTCAAAACATTAATCTCGCTGCTTCAAAAATAATATACACCACAATTCTGAATTATTTGATAAAAATGTTAATTTTTTCGCAGAAGCTGTTCTGATAAAAAATTTATGATCGATCTGGATAACGAAATACCCGGACAGTATACGTGGAAATAAGGTCACACGTATTTTTTGTTTACTGTTATCAAAATTATGGAAGACGACAACGACATTTTAAGGACCATGCTATACACATAAATATTCTTTCCACCGATGTGATATGCAAAAGAACTGGAAAAACTGTTGTAAATTCCACTGGCGACGTCTACAGCATCAATCATGCATACGATAGGATCCTTAATTACGCATCCTACACGATCGACAAGAAACAGTATAGAAAAAGAAAAGAAGAGAAAAAAAACCTTAGGTATCCAGAAATAGTTGTTTTAATGATGGATCTCGATTTTGTATTCAAAGTAATCACGCCACTTAAAACCTATGAATAATTTACAATTTTGATATTTTTTCATTATTTTTTTTTTTTTTTTTTCATTTCAAACGTCGTCTTGCAACAATAGTTTTTTAATTATTCATTAGTCGCCATTTTTGTTTTGCCATTAAATTGAATAAATTTTCGATGTACAATTGCGTCGCGATTTTTTTTCTTTTCTTACCAAGATGTAAGGAGGAAATTAATAATTAATGGCCATTATCGAAGGAATTTTTTTCCGCAGTGTGCTGCGTGAGATGTCTAAAGTCAGCGTATAGTTTTTTTTATTTTATTTTTTTTTTACCAGAACCGATTACCAAGTCGAAGTTTACCTGAGAAGATGTCAATAATGATGAATGTTTACCGTACTTGACTATTATCGTATAGGAGCCGAAAAACGTTATACAAATCTAGTTATCTTTCTAACCATTAATTACCAGTTGGTTATAAGTCTTGACAGCGATGAATTTTTTTGATCTATTTCTTTTTCGGTGAGCATACTACGTGTAACTACGAATACAAAGATGCGGGTTACCCGAATAACGGATTATTATTGTTGTTGTTGCTGTTGTCCAAAAACAATGCGATAATTAATACGGCGATAGTTGAGATATCTATGTACAAGTGCCTAGTTAAGTTGAGTCTATGTGAAGCAAACTTTCGACTTCTGACTTGTCACTCACTCTCAACAATGGTACGAAAAAAAAACTGGTTTATTCACCGAAGAGAGGTAAGGGCTCATCCTTAAATAATTTATCTCATAAATCTAGTATAGGACAATCTTGCAGGTTCACATTCCTAATGAGCTATCCTTAAGAATATAATGAAAAAATATTTAATTTATTACAGAAGCATACATACAATAAAGGGCAGCAAGGAAAATGACGGATCATTCCCTGATAGTTAATTGCACTTTGAGCTGTTTTAAGAAAAAGTACACCTCCGCTTATCCTGTAATTTTGCAATTATTTTTTAGCCTTATTTTCCATATCAAACTGTCAACGAAAACCACCAAGCTATTATGGCCCATTGACCTATAATGAATGAGGGGGGGGGGAAGGAGATCATACGTATTCATTTTCATTTTTTTTTCTCGAAACTAAAAATTATTTGTTCAATTTGAAGCTGACCAAAATCAATCAATTGGCTTAGATTGGTTACGAATTTCATATTCAGGAGCGAGGATGACCTCGAATCAAAATTCAGTTACGCCCAAATTTGGAGAAGCGGGTGCTGAGGGGGAAAAATTGCAAAAATTGTTTCTTTTTAAGCCAATTGATAGACTATTCGAAGTTGCATAACATATTCAAAAATCAGCATCCTCGGTAAACGGGGGGGAGGGGAGGAGGAGATATGACTGTTTTGCCTCTTTTTGACCTTGAAAAGTGGCTTTTCCCTTTATCTCGTCTCCGAATTTAGCTACGAACTTCAAATTTGATACGTAGACTTAGTAGAAGCCAGAGACGTGTCTTTTGGGGGTTTCGAGTTTTTAAAACCAAGTGCTTCACCTTACAGCTCCGAAATGTAGTTTTTAGGCGAGTTTCCTCTTGTTTTGAGTTTGTTCCGCGCATAACTCTCCTCCACATTGAGTTCATGTGCCTTTTGGGGGGCTACGGTTTTTCAGACTGATTGCGTACCCCCTCCCCCCGGTCTAAAAATGTAGTCTTTTCGTTGGTTTCCCTTATATTTCGAATTTGTCCCTCGCATACTCCCCCCAACTAAATTTAGGGGGTTGAAATTTAGTATACAGATTTATTATAGGTGTTAGATGAGCTTCTTAGAGGTTTCACTTGTTTACTTCGAAATCTACGTTAGGATGGAATGAAAAAGAAAACATACTCTAGATTTTGACCAAACTCACGGACTTGGTTGACTTTGAGTAGAAAACCCACCATATACAACTTTGTGCCTCTAGCTTGAAGGAAAGTGGAGCTATGGGTCCTACACCGCCTAACAATGGTGTAGGTCTTCGGTCATAAAGCTAAAAAGATGCGATTTGATGTTCTGCATCTACCTGGCACATTTTCAGTTCAATTCGAAACTACTATTGGCCCTCAACCAGGAGATTGAAGAGTTACATATCGCAAAAATCGAGATTTTTTAATAGCGTTTGAAACTTTTTTTCAATTCAAAGATAAATAGCAGAGCTGCCAATCTCATTATTCAATAAAAGATAAAAATATTGCTCTTTTTTATGGCACAATTTCACACTTCAGCGTCTTGAAATTATTTCTCATGTAGGCAGCACTGCTGCGCAAAACCATGCAACTATTTCGACCAGAATTTACTTCTCAGAGTTGAAAAAAAATTTTGAACAGGTATTTGAAGTAATAATAGGCGCTTTAATTGCATTTTTTTGAAAAATAAAAAATCTCAAGATACTGAATCATGAAATTTTTCCATGAAACAGAAACATATTTTCAACTTTTATTAAATAATGAAATTGGTAACACTGCTATGCAAAACAATCTACTATTCTGACCTATATCTACTTCTGTGTGGTAAAAAAATTTTTTGGAGTGTGTATTTGAAGTAACAAACCTTCTAATTGCATTTTTTTGAAAAACAAAAAATCTCAGTTTTTGTGATTCGTAACTTTTCAGCCCCTTGATAGAGGGCCAAAAATGGTCTCAGATCGAATGAAAAATGCGCTAGGTAGACGCAGAATCTCAACTCGAATCTTTTTAGCTCCGTGACCGAGGTCCTACGCCATTTTTAGGGGGTGTAGAGGACGAAAAAATACGTTTTAGGACCCATAGCTCCATCCTCTTTTGACTTTGAGCCAAGAGCACACAATTTTGAATGGTGGATTTTCCACTCGAAGCCAACCCCCTCTGTGAGTTTGGTGAAAATCCACGGTATGTTTTTCTTCACTACACCCAAATCTACATGTACCCCTACTATTATGCTCTTTTTTATGAGACTGAACTTTAATTTTTACTCCGCTGATTAGATTTAATTTCAACAGATGAACGATATAACTAACTATTTTTTATGATATGATGAGTTGAATACAAAGCAAGCCAAGATGTAACATAAACTTAGTTGATCCCCTCCTCATTCCCTTCCATCTCATATCTTCTAACCAGCATAAAAATTTTTTTCTTTTTTTCCAACGAAAAATGCAATAAAAAAATCTAAAACTGCACAAAAAGAAAAAAATTCAAACTACATTCAAAGCATAAAGTAGAAAAAAAACAACCAGCACTCTCGCAAGCCAAAACTCGGGTATCAAAGTACTTACATATACACTCCAAAAATTGAACTGTGCCTCCGTCATACTCACGTAAATATAATACATATTAGACATTCTCATACTTCAGATTCAAATCTATATCACATGAAAGTGATAAAAACATCTTGTTGATGATGGTACCGATATGATGAACAACGCTGCCAGGTATTTAATAAATTCATCGTGAAAATAGCAAAGCGTATTTCTCATTCTTCTAATAACATATTCCGTTTATATGTAAACTCGTAAAGTAGGTATCGTACGAGTCATCCACCATTGAAATACCTATCCTATAAAATATACATCATACGAGAAATAGGTATGTAAGTATTTTACGTAGGTACAAAGTAAAATCAAAAAGAAATAGGTTTATTTATACGTAAACTTATATCATATAAGCATGTGCTGAAAGATTTTGAAAATTTACTCGAATTTGTTAAAACCCTGAAGCACTTTCCGGCAGTATATAGAAGATATGTATATAGGTATATAAGTAGTACTTACATACCATAAACCTATCTCGGGTATGGTTATTTTTCGATATAAATTTATTTTCGATTCGATACTTTGCTCCATTCTTCGTCTATGTATCATTGAATAGCTCTGTTCAAGTACCTCCTACAGCGCGTCAGTCTTCTGCTGAGATGTAATTTCGTGATACGATGTAAAGAAACGAAATTCTAATTAGTGCAAAAAAAAAAGATGGAGAATAGAACAGTACACCTATTATGAGTTAATTCTGTATACTTCAAACATCAATAGAATTACATATAGATAGGTAGTAGGTCTAGATATGTAGTATATACTTTCTAGTTTCTACTGCCAAGCGAACTACTTCTCAAAATATGAGTAAGCTAAAATAAAGAACTTTGAAGGAGAATTGACAAACAATAGACGACTTTTTTGGAACATTCTATCGTCTTTTTTTTTTATTATTAATTTTGAACGATTTTACAAATCAAGCTATTACTTTAAGACAATAGATTTTCGTGCCAAGTCTTACAGTAATATTCTCAATATATGCAGGTACTTATAAAAGCACATGTTGAAAAAATTAGTACATTTTTTCGAAGAAAAAAAACTGCTTTTTGTTGAATTGACATTATACCAGGAACTATCAGAAAATGGGTAATTTCATCATTGATTTATCCCTAATGTAGTATACAACGTGAATTTTTTGTGAGAAAAAAATCGAAAAAACATCAACGATTAAGAATTCTGCCAATCACAAAATTTCGTTCACTAAAAAATAGTAGATTTAATGCAGAATTATAATAAATTGTAGTCAGCAATCTCATGGTATAATAACTTCTTTCTATACATTAAATGTAATTCTTACCTTACTTAGTATCGCTTCTTCCATTCACACGAATAACTTAATAAATAAATTTTCATCTATTTCGTTGAACATAACATTTTGGTAAGTAACGAATTAAATATCATAATACTGATTGATATCGAGTGAACTATGCCAAGTCACACGATAAAGTGTCGAAAATAATATACCAACGTAGTGATTTTTCGAATTATCCCACTGCAATTCGGCTCGTAATTCGCATGAATCATAGATGGAGTGACACATCCTAAATAAACAATGTCTTATAAAACTGAAATTGTATTTCATCGCGTGTACATTTTTTTTCAACACAAAATTCTTCGTCTTTAACCTGATTAATTGCTACACACACACACACTTATCATTTCTGTGCGTAGACGTAGGTAGTGTAGGTGCCTAGATCTACCTATAAGTCGTCATATTTTACAACTCATACGGCGTTTAATTGTTAATATTAGATCACGAAAATGGTAAAAAAGAAGCGTAAGGGAGCAAGCAATAAGTAAGTACTATATCCAGGCATGGGAAAAAAAATTATTCATGTTTCGAGAATGAAAGGATAGAATTGTTGGCGCACTCAAATGGAAAATTTGTTCAAAGATCAATTTTGAAAGATCTCAATGAACAGTTTAGTTGCATTACGTATTCAAAAATCAGGAGGTCAATTAGATGGGGAGATATGAGGGTTTTTCTCCTTTCAGTGCTTGAAAAAGGGCTGTTCCTCATCTATCTCTCCTTCAAATTGAAGTAAGAAGTTTAAATTTGGTATGTACACTTGGTAAGGGCCATATATGTGCCTTTTTGGGGGCCTCGACTTTAAAGCCTGATTGCACCCTCCCCCCTGTCGTTATAGATTATCGTCTGATCGCTCCTTCTTTATTCAAACTGAAGAAAAATAGAAATAGATAGAAAAAAACTTGATACAGAATATCTCCATCCTTTTTCTAAAATTCTTATCTACCTCCTTAATAAGAATTTTATCAGATTTACGAATACATCCTACTTAATCGTACAAAATGTGAGCTCACATGAGTAGTAAGTGCGGCACTACAGAACCAACGTTGTGCAGGTTGCATACCCTGTACATTTCAGCTGTTAATAGAGCGGCACTACAGAACCACCGTTGTGCAGGTTGCATACCCTGTACATTTTAGGGACGTGTATGTATTTAGGTACGTTCAGGTATAAGATGAGAGGAGAAGGGTAAAAAAAAGGTGCGTATGCAGGTATACAGTAGTGTGGGTGTCCGATAATTAGGTACTCGGTATACGTACGTGGCATATACGTATTATTTAATTGATTTTTTTGTATAAAAGGAATGACAATTCTTGAAATTTATATGTATTTAAACGGTAATTGAACGGACTGCTTAATGATTCATAATAATTTTAGGTACTTTACTACTTTTGAAAAATAAG
>FIZR01028201.1:0-13722 GCA_900060175.1 Ferrisia virgata | reverse complement strand
CTCATGCATCGAGATATAGAGCTCAAAGTCGGCGGATATCCAATTTTTGAAATCCTAAGTAGATTGGAAATGGTTTTGAGACGTATGTCTCGGTGTCTCCAGAATAGTATGGAATTTTTCAGCACAGAGTTGTGGAAAACCTTACGAAAATAGTACATAATAATGTGGACTTCCGCGTCCACTATAATCGCGAATCACTGGTTGGTAACCTAACTGATCGATGGGGTCGATTTCTGTAAATTTGTGTTATTAATTGTGAAAAAATGGTAAAAAACGTGGTTTTTTGGTTTTGATTTTTTTTTGAATAATTTTCTTCAGTTTCTTTTGTAGTATTTTTAGCCTAATTTTCTATCTCATAAATTCATGATTATTGTAAATGAAACCATGCTGTTAGGGTCTATTGACATACGGCGAATGAGGGGGAGGGGATATCAACAAAATCCGTTTTTGGGGTCCTGGATGACCATTATAGCCATTTTTGACCATGTCAGATATTTATTTTTGCTTATTCATTTTTTAATTTTTTCCCTCAAAACTAAAAACTTATATATCCATTTCGATGCTAAACAAAATCGATAAAATTTGAGGAATGGGTTTCGAATCGCGAACCATTTGATATTCCGAAGTGGCAATGATCTCTGGTCGAAATTCAGTCATACCCCAACGTGGGGCAGAGCGCTGAGGGACTAAAGTCTTGAAAATTGGTCCTTTTTTGAGCCAATCGATAAACAATCCTCAGCCTCTCAAGTCTATTAGAAAGAGAAATATGAGGTTTTCTTCCTTCTTGAACTTGAAAAAGGACTGCTCTTCCATCTCCCTTCCAAGTTGAACTAGGAAGTTACAAATTGATATGTAGACTTGACATGGGTTATACATCTGCGTTTTGGGGATTTCGACTTATCAGATCCGTTGCGCTCTCATACAGTCCAGAATTGTGGTTTTTGGACGGGTTTGGGGGAGTTGTCCATAAAAAAAAAAGATTTAGCAGGAGTTTTTGATGTGTCTTTTGCATTACACCCTCTCACAACCATTTTCTCTTATTTCTTGAGTTTGTTTTTCGCATATCTCCCCTCCAAATTGGACTAGGATGTTGAAATTTGGTACTTAGGTTTAGTATGGGTCCTAGATGTACCTTTTGGATAGTGTCGACTTTTTTGCTCCATTGACTCCCCCCTCCTCCCCGAGCACGACCATCACTGATTAAGATGTAACCACAGCTTTGCGATGATTTTTTTTGAAGATATTAAACTCAGCTCTAGGGAATGGTTTCTTTCTATATTTATTATCTTTTGATTTTATCAAATTTTTTGACCAGTTTTCATATATTATTTTTTTCAAATGCCATTCGATGATTTACGTGTGATACTTCGTCGTTATTGGGGTAATTTTAAGAATTTTATTTTTACATACAATTTTTTTTTTAGTCGTTAGTTATTTGATACTTGTAGACTGAATTTTACTCGCTTCCTTTAAAACTTTCTGTGAAAAGTACGTAGAATTTAATTTAGAGTTAGTAATTCAGCCACAAGCATGGTAAAAATTCTGAAAAAGCTTTATTAAAAAATAAAAATTTGCTTACGAAGAGTTCAAAAAATTATAAAATGTATTCATAATTCTTTCATAAGCAGTTCTCGAGAAAATGTAGTTTTTGTTTGCGATTTCACTATTTTCTACAAGTTTTCAGCAGCTTATACAGAAATATTCGTATTATGAAAACTTCGTACAGAATTTGTAAAGCATTGAAGGTTGAAATTTTTTACAATTAGTTGCCTATTTAACCGTGGAGACGTGGTGTAGCGTGACGAATTTAATATAAACACTGAACTGTTACGGTTATTTTGAAAATCCACGAACGTAATTTTTTAAAGGAAAACTTCTTGTGAAGAGAGAATTGCAATTTCAATTGTTGATAAAACATCAATTATCCATGGTAATCAATTTCAAAAAATGTTTATTGAAATTTGAGTATTTTTTATCTTAATCTTGGAAGCAAGTAGAATATTTTAACTACCTTAAATGATACATGCTGTCCATAATTAAATGAAAAGGAGCAGTAGATTGAGATCTGAATTTTTATTATTGTTGTTGGGTTTAACAAGTAAAATGTTGATCGAAGATTCCTTGATTATTAATTCCGAAAAAATTTCTCGACTTGTATCTATCTCTTAACGAAGTAGCACTGTGGTACATTAGCAAATTTTGATCGTTTTTAAAATTTTTTTTAAGCTGTTCTGATTATTTGTAAGCCATTTAAAGTCGAGAAATAATTCCAAAATAATTGTAGTGCGATTGAAATAATAATTTTCTATTTTCATTTCTACAGAGGCAGTCTTACTTCTAGAATTGTGTATACTATTGTATTGGAAGTAATCATCTTCATTTGCACTGAAGTATTGGTGATGTTAGATACATCGGCTTGGCCTGAAATATTCTTTTGGTTGACAATAGGCTCAGTTTTTATTCTAAACAGTAAGGAAATATACTCTTAAACATCTCAAACACATACGAAGTAAGATCAACACGTTATTTTTTTTTTTTATTTCTAGTGGCCAATGGAATTTATCAAAATACCGTTTACGGTATCGCTGCTCGTTTACCTGCTGCGTACACAGGAGCTGTAATTTTTGGAAACGTTAGTAAAAACATTATAAAAGTTTTATAAATTTGAAAATTCTATATTTACGCGTACTTTTTTGTATTTTTTACAGAATCTAAGCGGTGTGTTCACGTCTGTGATGAATATAGTTACAAAGATATTATCTCCGAGTCCAAAGACCTCTGCTTTGTATTATTTTATGGTTGCTTTACTGGTGTTATTTATATGTTTCGATATCTATTTCGTTTTGCCATTACTCGTGAGTTAAATTCTTTGATTTGAATATTACTATCCAGGTATAAGTTGTTTTCTACTAACATTGTTAAAATTGTGTTATAGAAATTTTACAAATTTCACGATCTGCAATTTATCAAAGCTCAGTCAAACGCCGATGAATACTCAATCGTGAAAAAAACACCGTACTGGAAAGTATTCAAAATGTGTTCGTTGCAATGTTTTAATGTATTTTTTATATTCTTCATTACGTTGGCCATTTTTCCTTCTGTTCACTCAAGTACGTGATCTTTTTTCTATGATTTTCAAAGAACTGGATGTATTAATAATGCGTATTTTGAACTACAGATGTTGCTATTTCGGATTCAAACTTCGTCGTGCCTCAGAAATACTTCGCCGATATCATGTGCTTTTTAACTTTCAACGTATTCGCTGCAATTGGAAACCTTTTTTAGCGACTGTTTGGCATTTCGTAAGTAGATTTTAATTATTAATGTTAAATATGAATAGAAAAATTTCTCAGTGAAATATTTTTTTCATTGTTTAGCCTGGACGAAGATGGTTACACGTTCCTGTGCTTTTACGTGCAGCTTTTATTCCGCTGTTCTTAATTTGTAATTATGTCACCCCCTTTCGTATAATGCCAGTTCTTATCCATAACGATTGGGTTTATTGGGGAATCGCCGTAGTATTTGCGTTGACTAGTGGATGGTTCAGTTCGTTGGCCATGATGTATTGTGGAAAGTGAGTATTTCTGGTTTATTAATTGGTTGACAGATATCTTACCGATACAGCGTAATAAATATGACATTTTTTTTTGTAGGAGCGTTCCTCCTGAATATAGTAGCGTAGCTGGAATGTTTGGAGCAGCGTGCTTAGTAACTGGAGTTTGTTGTGGTATTTTATTCGGCTTTGTACTTCCTGTTATTGTCAAAGCAGTCAAATGGTAGTACGAAGACAGTTGTGAATTTATTATTAGTTGTCTCTTAAAAGTCTGACTTCATTGTAAATGTATTTTTGTATTTGTGTACGTAAAATTCGTTTGGAATGGTGTTTAGTTGTAAATCTACAGTAACGGTGCTTGGTTTGGGTGCCCCACTATTTTTCTATGAGATGAAAATAAACATCCTTTATTAGCGTAGAAATCCAGATATCGGTTTCATTTCTCTGAGAATGTAGATATGAACAGCTGCGAAGATTTTTTCTGTGTGTACATCTTCATTATTTAGAAGTAATGAAAAACCTAGCGTCGGTACTTTGTACGAAAAATTCAAGTTTACATTCTTAGCCGCAGGTTTTATATCAAATGTGTACTTATTACTTGAACTAACTCAGGTTTGATTAGTTTTTTTTTCAGTATCGGATATTTTAATCCATTACCTTTTTTTTTGTTTTGTAAAATCATCGAGTCTACCTACCTATAAAATGTTGAGACACTATCCTTTTTTGTTTGAATTTTTATTTTGTATCCTTATTGCACTGAAGTTTTGCTGTGATGGTGTAAACTTTCTAAGCTTTGGCTTTTGTTATTTGTGAATTTCGTATAAATTTAGTTAGATTTTTCTCTTATTCAGTATTTTAATTGTATGTGTATGATCAGTTTGACGAAGTCATCAAAGTATTTGTGAACAATCATATTTTTATGGTCAAGACAATAAATGAGTTTTTTGTCATAATTTTTAGTGCGAATGATAAGCGAAATATTGTTGAGTTAGCTTAAATTCTAACATAAGTCTTCCTTATTGTGTAATTCGTTTTTTTTTTATAAATATATAAATAAACATTTTTATTAGAATGATTTCTTATTTCAAGATGCTAAAATCGAATGAAGTCTGTCCAAACGATGAATCTTGCATTGCAGAAATGTATTCAACATTTTTGTAATTCGTGGATGCATTCCAAGTTTTCGGTTTCAACGTTGTAAATATTTTTCTACGTGTTAGTTACGTTGTTACGTATTGTATATGCAATGCAATGTGCATAGAAATAGCATACGTCATCACATTAAAATCGATTTAAATCGATTATCGCGATTATCATATGTTCGACATTCTTCGTTCTTTGCAATATTAGGCAAGGCGATAAGATGAACGTAGTTTAGTCATTACGATGTTTTAATTTATTTATGTATTTTGGGTTTAAATGAAGTTGAATATTATTTCATGATTTAATTTAACTAAATGATATTTTCTATTTCATTTTTTTGAGAATTGTTTGAAGTATTTTACTCGATCTCAATGGCTGACATAAAGGCTTTGGAACATCCAACTCTAAAAGTACCTAACATTATGTTATTTTACTATTCATACAACATTTTTACTATTCTATTTTTAAGTAATAAAAGTATGTTTGATGGTTCAATTTATTGTAAAAAGATTTTTTTTAGTATATGTACCCTTGTTTTTTTTTCTGGGTGTGGTTTTAAATTGAAATTTTATATCAAGTTTAAATTTTTATATGTGTTTAAATACTTGATGCTTGTTTGATTGATAACTCTTATTCTTTATTTGTATTGTCTGCAGGTTCCGTATGAGTTATTGAATAAAAAATTCCGAGCTGCTCAAAAACAGATTGACAGAGAGGTAGCTCATGTTCAATCAGCAGCCTTGGAATTGGAACGTGGACTATCATCGGATAATATTCAAGCGACAGATATCACTCGATTACTCGGTGGCATGGTTCAAAAATTACAAGTGTTGAAACGAAAGGTATGCTATTCTTTTTAGCATTACTTTACGTTCATCTTTACTCATTGCTGTTTCTCATCAGGCTGAGGAAGGAATTGCCGAAGAGTTACAAGTTGGCCTCGTTTGTAAGCGACGTTTAGAGCATTTAAAAGAACATGCTTCTGGCAATGCCGGAGCGGTTAGTCAGTGGCGTCGTAGACGACTTGATCGTATGCTCGTTGAATATTTTCTTAGACGTGGATATTATGGAGCGGCTACTAGATTAGCTCATACGTCTGATCTTAAAGATTTAACCAATATTGGTAATTTTTGTTATACTAAAATGATCTCTGTGATGAAATTACAACTGCTTATTAATAATGCGCCTTTGCAGATGTTTTCTTGGTATCACGTGAAGTAGAACAATCATTAGCTGACCATGACACATCCAAGTGTCTAGCTTAGTGCCATGATAATCGTTCAAAATTACGTAAATTAAAGTCTTCAATGGAATTCAATCTTCGTATACAAGAGTTTATCGAACTTGTTCGTACCGATAAGAAAATCGAAGCTGTGAAGTAAGAACAATAATTATTCTTCAATTACAAAATATTACCTAATCTCAACTCGATTTTTGTTTGTATTAGACATGCTAGAAAACACTTTTCTTCTTACGAAGACAATCAGTTAGAAGAAATACAACATTGCATGGCTTTATTAGCTTTTCCTTCGGATACACGTAATGAATATTGACACGTATCTATCTCTATTTCGTTACGTATGCTATAAGAACCTTCATTTACAGAAATTTCACCTTATAAAGAACTTTTGGAAGAAAAAAGGTGGGACAAACTTGTCGAGCAGTTTCGTCAAGAAAATTATCGCTTGTTCCAGATGGCCTCGCAGTCTGTTTTTACCGTAGCACTTCAAGCTGGGCTCTCTGCTCTTAAGACACCATATCCTTTTTATACTTATTAAGCGTTGGTTATTCAGTGCTTCAGTCTAAGACAGTAATTTGTTTCATTTTATTCCTTAACGAGTTGTTTAATCAGTGTTACAGTAAAGAAAATCGTAACAGTAACTGCCCAGTTTGTCAGGAATGGTTGAATATTCTAGCTACACCTTTGCCTTATGCTCATTGCAGTCAGTCTAGGCTAGTTTGTTCGATATCTGGTCTTCCTCTGAACGAAAACAATCAACCGATGGTTCTTCCAAATGGTTACGTATACGGTGAACAGGTATATCTTCATTTTTTACAAGATTCATCAAGTAATGTGCAGGGTTTTTCTTACGTTAATCATTCTCAATTTTCAGGCTTTACAACAAATGGCTGCTGAAAATAATGGCCAGGTCATATGTCCCAGAACTAAGGATGTCTTTCCGTATAAAAAGGTCGAAAAAGTGTACGTCATGTAAGATGCTACGTGGAAATATCTCAACAAAGCAACAGAACTGATGAAAATATCAAAAAAATTCCTCTTACTTTTTATTAAAATAATATTTAACATGAGCTTACGTTTATTTGTATTACTAGTGATGTAAGTACTATAAAATTTAGCTTACTTTTTTCTAGCAATAGTATAGCGTAGTTTTTTTCTCTTTTTTGATTATTCGAATGAGGTATTTATTTTAGTTGTTGCTTCTAAGTGCCAGATTATTAATTTTTTGTTCTTGTTTTTTTTTTTTTTTTTTTTTTTTTTTCAGGTAATATACTGTAAATTAACTGTAGTATAGTAATAACGCTCATTAATATGATGCGTGCGATGTTTAAATTATACGTATTTGTACTAAATTCGAATTTATTTTTTGATCGCTTAAGTTCAGGCCATCGTTAATGGTTGTATAAATTGAAGCAAGCAATGGTACATAACTACGATGGTAATTTTGTTCTCTGCCGGATAAATTATAGTATTATTGAGACGTTCGTGAGACTAATCGAATTAGAGAAGTACTGTAAGTAAATATAATATTCTAGTTACTTTTCGATCTGGCCATTGAGATTGAAACTAATAAAATAATGAATGCAGTGTTTTCTATTAAGGTCATTTTGAAACACATTCAAATAATCGCGTGCTGAAGTGTTTTGCTGCATTTGATCTTTATTTGGTAACTATTGGCATACATTATTGTGTTTTTGAATTTTATTCATTTTTTAAATTTTATGAAGCATTGATTTTTTCTAGTTCGGAACTTCGGACAAAAAGGTGAAATTATAGAATGATACAACATATATTAAAATTTACAATCGATCGGTGGCATTTATGAAGAAATTTAAAGAAGGTGGTAATAAAAAAAAAAACAATCGTCCAGTAAGAAATTTCAGTAACTAAAAAAGAAAATTGAAAATTACACATTTTACGATTTTTGTATTATCCAGAATTCAACATAACGCAATCCAGTAGTTCGCTAGATGTCGTAGGAAAACAAAAAAAAAACTTATTTGGATTGATGGAAGTGCTGTTTTTGCCAGTGAAAATTAAAAAAACCTCTTGATTTCTCGTTGAGAACGTTATTCAAAGAGAAATTTGGACAAATGACCACCATTTTCGTTAAGTGGGCAATGTATTATTGACTTGCGTTAATGTGTTGTCGGTGTTTTAACCGCGTTGTTATTGTAGTTCGTAAATTAATTTCAGTGTGTGATTTGTTAATTATTAAGTGCTAGTAATTTTAAAATCTCAGTTATTATTAGAAACTAAATGTTTGATGGTTTTTTAATACGTGCGGTTTGTTTTATTACATAAGCTTCGGTGTTATTATATTAATGTTGCGTGGAGGTGGATTTGCAGCTTCCTAATATTGCAAATTAGTCAAAAAGGTAGGCTCTTTGTTTATTTATCATTATTTGATGCACCGCAATTGTCCCTTAAGTAAATTCCATTTAAAATATGAATGGCAGTATATTGTCTGCGTTATGTGATAAACAAACACTATTCCCTTTGGTGATTCGGTTACATTCGTTGTAAAATCACAAGTTTGGAAAACAAACTTGATCTCGTAACCTTACACTCGCGTTGTCAGTAACATCTTTAACGTCTTCTCATTATATTCGGTAGAATTTAAAGTAGTCGAGAATTCTTTCTTATTTTAAATTTGTATTACTTCGATGATAAAAAGAAATTGATTCCGGCTTAGCATTATCGTCTTTGAATGTTTACTCTTATCTTGTTCATCGTTTTTTTCTGTCGGTCTAAAATTCCAACAAAGATATAGTTTCTTGCACAATTGTAAATCAATTTAGAATGTATTATAATTGTCGACGTTATCGTCACGTGATTTTCTATTCTTTTGCATTGAATGTACTCTTTTTATAAACGCGAATAAAGGTGTAAACTGTCAACTATTGAACGCTAATTCACGATGTTAACCCTCTCTATCAAATATTAGTTTTTCCAGATGCCATTATTGCTGTGTTGAATAATCATACTGCTCGTTGTGATAGTTATGCTGAATTATTACTGTTAGTCAGCCTATCTGAGCCTACACAAGTTGATTACAGAACCTTATAAACAATACCTATTACCCGCGAATATCGATAAAATTCTCTAAAAAATAATCATATTTTGTAAAACATAATTCAATTTTTTAGGTAGTTAAGCTTTGTATTTAGATTCTCCTGCAGATTCCAGTTAGATGTTTGTGTTCGTTAAGCAAAATAAAAAATAAATAATTGGGTTGCCATTTTTTTTTTTTTTTTTTTTTTTTTTTTTTGAATAGAATGGAAAAATAGCCTTACTTGAATATTTTTTCTACTTAATGGAGCCTTGGAAAGCACCAAGAAGTATAATTTTTTTAATCTGACGTACGATATTGAATTTAATATTGGTATTTGATTGGTAATTTTGTTATGTTCAATGTTTCATTCAACTTAGGTATTTTTAATGAATGAAAGAATAGTTCTTAACTTAGCACTCGGAGAGCAATTTTAAATTTTTAAGAATCGAGTAAGATACTTTTCGATAACAAAAAGTGTTCGAGTAATCAACTGTGGTGATAAGGGTCCTTCCTCACTTCGTGACAGGTTACGTCATCGAAAGTGCCATAATATTTACTTGATTCTGTAAGTAATTTCATTTTAATTCTATATGGAAGCTGAAAGCTTTTTGAATGTCGATCTTGAAGACATGTGTATTAGATGTTAGATATTATATTGCAGTTTTAAGGTATTGTTCATTTTATCATTGTTCTTCTGTTTATGGTTAAACATATGTGTCATATCTACAGTGTTTCAGATCAAGATCAACAATGTCAACAATTTATTTTGTTAGTGTTTATTAGGAAGTTATTTGAATTATTTTTTTTAATGGAAAGCTATAATCTAAAAACTTTTTCGTACTTTTGGTTACTTGTTCGGTATTTATTTATTTACTTATTTATATATTTACATGAAATCATGATACATTAGACATTATTTTTTTTTCGTGACTTTCGCTCTCTCTAAAAGTTTGAATATATTTGAATTTAAAGTCAAGGTCATCCGCGTATTTAGTTGTTTGAAGCGTCTTATAAAGCAAACCTAGTTATTTGACGTTGATTTTTGAAAAAAATGTTTTGCAGAATATCACCTTTGGGTAAAAATTCAAGTCTATTTGATTGTAGTGTTGCGTTATAATTTTCTATGTTTTATTTTTCGGAATAACTAAGACCATGCGAAGTTTTGAAAATTTAGTGCATTTCTTTTTTATTTTCGTTGTAAGTATTCATTTTGCATATCTACTGAACGCATTCAATTCATGGTCAGCGTTATGTACTTTTTTGCCAAGGCATCTTACGATAGTGGTGCTAAAGGATGTTAAAGAAAAAGAGAGGGAAGGGAGTAACTACGGCAGTATCCTACTCAAGTTTTATTGATGATCACCAATGGTACTGTGTCGCTTATTGCTACGTTTCCGATTTCAATCATCTTTCGCCCCTATTACTACAATTATTGTAAAGATTCTTCTTTAAATCTCGCCAAATAGGGAACAATACCAGTGTGTGGTAGCGGTGTATAAAAGTTATAAAACGGAGGATAGTTCACGTCCGTTTTATTGTAGACAACTTGACGACTTGAAAGACTGGAGGCGAAGCCGAATTGTTACTAATAGATTTAAACCATCCAATCGGAGTAAACACCCTTTTTTGATGAGTTTTATTTCCGACAGTACATTGAAAGAATCCTAGACAACGTGGTCACTATTACACACCATCAGACCATGTGTGTAGTAAATTTTTTTCTCCAATTAGCTACTATTTGCGAACCTTTTAAACAGTTTGAAGAAAATGTCAAAATTAAATCAAAAGGATAGCCTGTTGTCGTACATAGCAACTTTTGATATCCATGCAATTTTTCAACTGTGTAATCTGAACTGCGTTCTTTGCGTCGGCTCGTTTTTTTTATTTTTATTTTTCCGGGTTTGTTTTATTTCTCTCTTTTAGCTTGCAACAAGGACCTTTTCTATATATTCTTACGACACGATTACGAGGTGTTTGGTGTCCACCCTGTTGTAAGCCTTTTATCGTCGTCTTCGTTTCGCTGTGTTTTTTCCTCGTCACACGAACGAAAGAGTAGGTCGTCGTCGTCTTTGTCGTCATCGTAGTCGTCGATTTTCCACTTCGTGTCGTTCATTACAGAACACACCACCCTCTTGTAACTGTAAACTTTTCCAAATATCGCTCTTTATTTCCATTATGTGCTACTTTCAGCGCTAAGTACGATAGTGTACTTTCTTGCGTAGACTCGATTTTCTTTCGCTTTCGTCTCTCTTTGCTTTTATTTTCACCCCCTTTTTTTCAACAATTTTCCCTACCCTCTTCAATCCACCGTACGAAGGTATGGTAGACTGCGGACCGTCGTACGCGCCGCTACAACGACCAATAAAAACTATTCGACGGTGTTGAAAATTAGCCGATTACAGCGTCCCACGCGTCCGCTAAAACGTTTTAAATGGATTAAAAAGCTTTCATTTTTCGAGTTCTTTTTCCTATTTATTCTCTCGGTCTATTTTCAACTATATAATATAGCTGTCTTGTTGCCGTTTATTCTTCTATGGTGTCGTGTTCTCTTTTTTATTTAGTTTATTGTGAAAATTTTCTCCCATTTTTGTATTCTCGTTGGCCCTTTTTCGTACTTGGATCTTTTTTTCTTAAAGTACCTGTTTTAGCTTTGGAGCAAAGTTCATTAAGAAGAGATGTTTATTGTTACGTTTGTTTCATTCGTTAATTGAAGTTTGTGTTTTCCCAGTTATTTATGTCGGTTCTTTTTTTTTCAGCTCCAATATGAATATGAAGTTGGTGAAAAATTTTAATGAGCATGATTTATTATTATTAGTACGAGTACAGCTTTGCCCAATTACTGATAACAGTGATAAACTGATGGCCCTTTTTATACATTAGAGCTTACTACTTACGATATTTGGATGGTGAAAAAAGTCTGAAAAATAAAACTAACACTGAGAAAGCACTGTGAAGATTTCATTCCATATCGAACCGGCTAAGAAAAGTAATTTTGGTCCTTCCATTGCGTTCATAATTTTTCGGCAAGTTTCTTTTATTGGTCTAGTAAAGAAATCACTGTCATTTCGACTTTGACCGTTTCAAGAGATGACCCTTGCAATTTTCGAAAACTGCACTTTTCTGTCACACAGCTAAATTTTGAAAGTTCGTAATTCGAGTTTGGTTAAATTTGAGATTAATCTGTTTGCGCGGTTTTATAGGTAATTCATAAGATAATCGAAATTGATGATCAAAATTTTGGAAGCTCAAAGTTGAACTTTTGAAATGAAAGCTCAACTTTTCATGATGAGTGTAAAGGTTGAAAGCTACCATTTAAAAAAGTCGTCGAGCTTGAAAATTCACTTATTTTTTATACCCGTTCCCTGAGTGACCCCCTAGTCACTGTAAAAGTGGAAAAAACTGGAAAATTATTGAAACAGAACGTAGCATATTGATTCCTACAAATTTGATGCCGCAAAGATCGAATATCAACTTACTTTCTCAATCTGACTCGTCTGTACCTACTAAACCCTGGAAAAATGGTTAGGGAAGGTTTTTTCTTACAACATCCTGTTGCCACATCATCCCTTTTTAAATGCTTTCTGTGGTAACGTATCAAAAATCAATGGAATTTTATGCTCATTACAAATATAGATATAATTTATATTTCAAGCACAATCAAGACGATAAGAAAGGCGAGTGAGGCCAAATTTTTTACCAGAGACTTTTCGGATCATGCTGACCAATTTGCACTGTATCGTTTGAAAATCCGAGCTGGTAGTCGATTCACCATTCTTGACTGTTGATAGTGTTTGAAAAATGACAGTTTTTTAAATCTAAGTTTAGAAAAAGTGTCGGTATTTCACAATTTTAGAAGAAAGTTACAGGGGAGAGGCACGGCTGTACAAAAAGAATTTAATAAAGGAAAATAGGGCAACAGAATTTTGAGGATTTTGGATATGTTTAATGTCGCTCCTTCAGGAGTACAATGAGCCAAAAAAGACCTTCCATAAACATTTTGTTTAGGTATATTATTATTTCTAGTGCACTGTCAGTACGTAAATAGACGATGAAGCCAAAAAATTTCAAAATTCGAAATGGGATCCAAGGAAAAGCGGTGTAGGATCCAAAATTTTAGAAATTCATCGTCATCGTATCAACATGCAGGTTTTAGAGGATACTGATTTCGATTTCACTGTAATCGAGTCTCTTAAATCAACCTAGATCTCTAGAAGGAAATAGGTTAGAGTTCAAGAATCATAAATTTGATAAATTTATGATAAAATATGGGTTTTTGAGGACGAGTGTTATCAATTTCCATACATTAATTCAACCACAAAAATCGTAACAGGTACCATTTCAGAAGGTATGATGTTTTTGTCCATCTACAACCTCATTATCCAAGGAAGGACGTCTTACCTTTATGTTACTTGTATAACACAAAAGATGTAGAAGGGAAGAACACGGAACACTTCTCGCACTCACGTACCACGTCAGCATCAGTCTCGAATGAAAAAAAGAAAGAAAGTAGAGAACCGGCGAGATTTAAAAATACACCTCGCTACAACTACTCCACAGCAGCACCTAGTTTTCCAACCGTACTACATACACAATTATTACAGAAAGTGTACGATAAAAGTTGACTCGCATTAAAAAGTTGGTTGAAGAAAACAAAAAAAAAAAAAAAAAAAAAAAAAAAAAAAAAAAAAAAAAAACCCCCGGGGGGGGGGGGGAAAAAATAAAAAAAAAAAA
>FIZR01028200.1:0-15095 GCA_900060175.1 Ferrisia virgata | reverse complement strand
ACTCACACAGGGAATCCACCAAATCTACTATATGAGCAGGGACTCCCATCTCTCTTAAAACTTTGAAGAGCTTCTTCCAATTCACGCAGTCAAAGGCTTTGGCGTAATCTATGAAACACATCACTACAGGTATGTTGAACTCCCTGCACTTTTCGATGATTTGCCGGACATTCATTATCTGTTTCCTTGTGCCTCTTCCTGGCATGAACTCGGCTTGTTCAGGAGGAATTTCCCTGAGTAGAAATACCTTGATCCATTTTTTAAAGGATTTTTTACATAACTTTGCTGCTGTGTGGAATTAGAGCGATTGTTCAATAATTAGAGCATAATCTTGCATCTCCAAGGGAACCTGCAACAACTTACACCATTCAGTAGACTATCTACCACTCTGCCATATCACATTGCACATTTGTCATACTGCTTTGGTTCCATTTTCACCAAGAGCCTGCCACAATTCAACTTCAATACCATCGGCAAACAGGTGGTTTGCGTTTCTCCATCGCATTCACGACCTTCCTTACTTCATCAAGTAAGATGTTTGGCTCATCTTCTCCTGTCACTTCGACTGTAGGAACCAGTTGGCTTACCTCTGGTGTTCCACTGTCTTAATACAACCACGTTCGAATTATGTTTTCCAGCTGTCCAGGATTCCTCTAGAATCCCACACAACTGTGCCATCATCATTTTTGATATCGCGAATTCTGGGTTTAAAATCTCATACGATATGACATATTTTCTTGTATACTGCATTAGTCTCATTGCGGTCTGCATATTCCTGTATTTCATTACTGGATTGGTTAAGGTAGGCTTCCCTGCCTCTATGACAACACTGCTACCCTTCCTACTTGACCTAAGAGGTTAATTTTTGGATATCCTATACAACTTTCAATTGTCTACCAATTGGTTTAAAAAGGAACAATTTTTACGATTTTGACCACTCAGCACCCCTCCCTCAAATTTAAATACAACTGAATTTTGATCCGAGGTAATCTCTATTTCAGGAAATTAAATGGCCCACCAATCGAAGCCTATTTTCCAAAGGTCGGTATCGAGCTGAGCAAATGATTTTTAATTTCGTGAAAAAATAAAATAAAAATAAATATGTGACTTGACCAAAAATGGTCGTAATGGTCTTCCAACTCCCCGAAAATAGATTTTGTTGATATCCTCCCTCATCTGCCGCAGGTCGACAGACTAATAGCCTGAATTTCATTGACATTATGACATAGGGAATCAGGCTGAAAAGAACAGAGAACCGAGAACAAACTGCACAATAAACTGCCAAGCATAGGTATCATACAAAAGTCAAAGTTGAGCTAATCTTTTATCAAATCCAACTCCACTGCGCAGTATCAAGAGAAGGGATAATTTTTGTAGCTTTGTAGTCAAATCTGTCCACATTTATGGAATACTCCCCTTCGTCTTATATCACAATTTCTACAATAATTCGATCATTTTTTGCATTTTTTTTTGCAATTTACCAAAACTTGATAAAAAAAAAAAAAGATTTGTAAGTTCGAGCTATAAACTAATAAAAACCAAATCTACATAATTCTGTGGGTACCAAGTAGGTATATGCGGACTATGGATGAATAATCAACAAGGAAGTTGGATCAGAACGAAAAACAATTCAATTAAAAAAATATATATATAAAAGAATCATCCCCATTCCTACTTTTAAAAAACAAGTCTTGTACTTTCAATCCCACAAACGCTTTTATTTACCGGCATCTGTTACTCTAAAATTCAACCGATCACGATCATCGACTTATCTATACACTTAAAACGAACAGTAAATATCTCTTCATCAGATCAATTGCAATATAACACGAATACAGGTCTCAAAGGGAACTCAAGAACAGAGTAAACGAAGAACCATAACACGCGAATAATGCTCGTAAATTTTGCATACCTAAGAAATTGAAGAGAAAATTTTGCGCGATAGAAATTTTACTGCGATGTAAATGATCGTCGGCAACCATTTTGGCGTCCATCAAATCAAGAATCATCTTTTAGTCGCTAGTTTACACCGACCGTACTAAAATGTACCATCGTGTTAACACTCACAACAGATGACAAGAGAGACGAGATAAAAATAGAAGGAAAAAAAATTATAAGGTAAGTTTACGAAAATGAAAATTAAGAAAAATGTTAGCAAAATTGTCGCGAACGTAATTTGATATTTTTTTCGTAAGAAGTTTGGGCCTTCGTTAAAAATTTCATTATTTTTGACATTGCTCGGGAAAAAACAGCCAACAATCGAAAAGCTGAATTAAAATTGAAAATTCTTTTTTCTCCCCCTTTTCATACTCTGCCTACTCATCCATCTCGCGTAATATTCGTTCATTAACGACTATGTAATGTTTGATATTTCGCGTAATCATTAATTTTCTGTTTTGGGAAACTGTATCGTGTTACTTGAGCATATTTCGATCGGCGAGATATAATTCGAGCATGCGTATCAATGCGATCACTTACCAAACAAAAGATGACAGCCGATGATTTCTTCTTCGAATAGGATCTGGAAAAAAAAAGAAAATTTTCTATTTTTAAAAATAATCTTAAATAAATGATAAAATTAGTTTACATCAATGGCCATATACGAAGATGAACGAAACTGGGTACGTAAATTAAGAAGAAAGAATGCTTAAGACTGTTCGTTACCAAAACTAGCTCTCAGCACAATCCCAAAAGAGGTGCTCTTGATAGTTTTCATCAACAGCTTAATTAGTTATACAACCTATCGCAATTAATTTAGAAAGATCGAGCTTGAAAAATGAAAAATATAAAAGTAAAATTTTCAAATGACCATTCAGTAGCGTATTTCACTCATCGCCATACGTAATTTTATTGACCTCGTAATCGATTCGTAAGAAATGATAATTCAAACGAACGCGTCATAAAATAAACATACTACTCGTAGAACGCGCATATTAAAAGTACGAATAAAAGCACCGGTAAAAGTACTCATATCGAAACCACTTTCATCGCATAAAGGTTGCATATTTCGTTAAGTATACATTTTCATAGCGATTATACACTTCGGCTGTTTGAAGACGCGTACCTACAAATCTACGTTAAGCCCGTCAACTACCCCCTTGACCCGTATCGGAAGTTCTCTCGAATATCCTATTCACGCAGTGTTGACGCTATTGTTGTTCATAAAACCGAATAAATAATCGAATAACATCGTCGAGGTGAATAAAATAAACCCCTGGTCAGATGGAAACTCGAACGAGCTTCAATATTTGGTATCTATTATGGTTTACAAAATTTTCAACAAGTCATTGCACTGGTTACCTTTCTGCTAACTACGTACGAGTATCCAGTTGATCTTTCAAAAAAAAACTACCTTCTTCCTAGTTAACGTAACAATTGGACGATATGAAATTCGCAATTTACACCAAATGCATATAATTACTTTTCATCGTAAAACAAGTTCATTTGCCAACATCTAAATTAATTAAGAATGGTTCGACGTTATGTCGGTCGTTGTCTGCTAATTTTAACTGCGCATACGAAAGCTCTAAAATACATATAAAACTTCAAATTATAGTATAAGTGTTCTGAAGTACTCTTCAACAAAAATATCTACACGATGCAGAAAATGAAACAAATTTTTGCACGTTCTAAAAAAAACTTTCCATTTTTTCTATATTGTATGTCTCTCAACTTCAGAAAATATATTTATACTCGCTTTTAAATGTTTTCACACAACAGACCAATGTAGCAGCCTTTTTGGTCGACATATCGAAAGTAAAAACCGAACGAGTTTGCGAACGTAAATATTAGAAGGAGGGAGGGGGAAGCTACGACCGGGGACCGGACGAGGGTTGAATAGAAAAACTACGATACATAAGTTCGACCAAGTTATGTGTTACACTGCCAACTTTAACTTCTTCTTTTATGTTTGGATTGTATTTGAAAAGTGAGAAATATACAACTTTTAACTTTCACAAAATATAACTGGTAACGCGAATAAAAGGATTTTCCGCGCTCCAGAAATTATCTCGATACTTTATGAGCAATTCGTGACGTGTTTGCACATTCGCATTAACCACATCCTATTTACCATAGTTTTCAAATAAAAAAAAAAAAAAAAAAAGGAGAAGGGAGTTAGAAACGCCGAAATTAAGGATTATTGTACTAAATGACCGACTGACTATATGTGGCTTAAGGAGCTCATCCGGGCAAATTTCAATTTTTTCATAACAGTGGAGATTATCTTGTACAAAACAAGACGTATTACGAGTCAATGAAAAAATGAAACGTCGTTAATATGATGGAGTAAAAAATCTACCAATTCGCTTTGAATTTCGTTGTTTCGAAAAATTTTTAAATCTACAGAAAAAAAATGACATGACAAATAATCAGACGTACGAAACGTACGTTATTTTTTCAAACATTTCCCGCAGACTCATATTTAAAACAACATCTCGCACAGGTCATTGACATTTGCCATCTTGTATTCCTTTCTACATTTCTTCAGCGTATTTCTCTTATTTTATATTCCAAAATAATCATATAATACCTTTTCGGACGAACGTATTAGATATTCTGGAATTCGATCACACGACAGATTTTCCATCGTATCTCTTATTTCTCTTTTACTTCACGTTTAATCACGTTTCCGTGAGATCTTCTTTTCATTCAACAAATTTCATTTCTTTCGTAATACTTTTTAATAAAACGGTATGCCAAAATATTGGGATTGCATTAGGTACATCTCGGTTAGGTCTTTCAATTTTGTTCGAAAATTTTTTAGAGTTCCTCTCGGAAGTTTTGAGAAAGGAATCGCTGTCATTTCTACCCAAACTCTCACAGGTAGGGAGTAGTTTTCGCAATTTTCAAACAATCACGACTTCTTGATTGGTTAGACCTAAGATCAATCTATTCACGAAATGTTGAACGGATTTGAAAGACAATTCGAAATTGATGAATAAAATTCTGAAAGCTCGAAGTTAAACTTTGAGATAAAACATAAACTTTTCATGATGAGTACAAAAGACTTATAGATAACGAGTGCATTTAAAAATCCAAAGGCTGTTACCAGTAGGTGACCTTCTTATATGTATTTGTTTCAAGTGAAAAGTTTTCGTGGTGGGATCTCAGCACCCTTAGCGAGCTGAGGTATGCTTCATTTTGGACTAAATTTTGAAAAATGTAAAAAGTTATGAGTCACGCATCTATTTCAACTGATTCGAGGACGTTAACACAAACTTATTCCTTTAGTTTGGCCTCTCTAACTCCCCTCCTATTCTTCTATTTTCCTATTATATTGTCAAATTTCAAAAAAAAAAAAATTATAATGAATAAGAAACCCTTTTCTCAACTGATAATTTTACTCCCAAATTCGCGTATGATATGACAAGATAACATATAATCAACAAATTTCAAGAATGTAGGTATTCTTTCTTTCATAAAATGTGAATTCTTCATAAAATTTACCCAAAAAAATTTCCACAGAAGAGCAACCAACTGAAAAACTAATTTTTGGGTGTTTATCTATCATTAAAATTGCGATGTTGGTAGCATTGCAATTATAATCACTATCTACTCAACCACAGATCACCTTCAGTTATCGAGAACAAATAAATGAAATACTGGCGTTAATAAAGTTGCATACCCAGTTTGCCGTAAATACGAAAAATTGGAAATTATCACGCGAGTTGAGTCGAATACTCAGTTTGCCGTAAATAAACCCATCAGATAAAAAAAAATTCTTCGAAGGAACATTATCTCACGTTCGTTTACTGATTAGGAACTCAATCCTAAAGGTAAAGTTTTTGTTATCTCAAGAAGATTAGAAATAACTCAGAAAATAACAAAAATTATTTTGCAAAGATTTTCTCCCAAATAATCTAGTGATTGTTAATTCAGTCCAAAGTATATTCTGCTTACAAGTGCCCCCCCCCCTCATCCCCTGCATCCAGAAAAGTTGTAGACGAAATAACGTCGATTCCTTCACCAGATCATTCAGAGAAACTCGTCGCATGAAATTTTTACGCAAAATGGAAATATCCAAGGCCATATTTCAGTTATTTTGACATGGAACAGCTATTTAGTCTGATTTTCCATGTAAAATTGTCAATAAAAACCAGACTATTACGGTATATCAACTTACAGCCTGTGAGGGGTGGCACAAAATCGGTTTTGGGATCGTAGAAGATCATTAGCCCATTTTTGGCCACGTTAGATATTTATTATAATTTTTTTAATTTTTTTCCCCGAAATTAAAAAATTATTTGCTGAGCTTAATACAGACCAGAAAGCGGATTTTTATGAAATTATATACTTTTCTGTGTTGAAGAAAAATCGACATGTTCAATATACTTTTTCGTTACACGTCATTTCATGTCGAATGAGCCACATTTGTTTTCGAATATTTTGCATGTTTTATCTAAAATTACATGTTTTTACATATTTTGGACATTTTTTCACATATTAGCCCATGTTTCCAAGATTTTGCCTTTCATTGTCTCATGTTTTGTAGTTTTTTTAAATTTTTCGTGTTTTTACCCCCCGTAATAATAACGTAAGGCGTTAAAACTCGGGTACGTAGCGCTCTAGGAGTTTTTTTTTGAACTAATTTCCAGAGTTTCAACCACCTGTCTTCTTGTCTCCTTCCATACTTTGACTAACCTGTTTTGAAAACAATCATTGTGAACACCCTAGAAAACCTGCAGCGAATTCAAGAAACTTAATCACTGTTAATCTTCGTTGCCCAGACCTGTGCGCAAATGGTGGCTTTTGGGCGATTGAACCTCCCCCTCCCTCCATGAAGAAAATATGCATTTTTTTGAAAAATGCAGTTTTTGATGATTGGAAATAATTTTTTCCCAAAATTTTTGTCCTCCCTTCACTCGGGCACATGTATTTTATCCGTGAATACTGAAAATTGGAATTGGCCGATCAAAATCGATTAAATTTCGAGAATAGGCTTCGATTGGCGTGCTATTTCATACTCTGAAGTGGAGATGACCTCGGGTCAAAATTCGGCTGCGTGAAAATTTTGGGGAGGGGTGCTGAGAGGCTAAAATTTCAAAACTTGTTTCATTTTGACTCAATCGATAGACAATCCAAAGTTGTATAACATATCAAAAAACTCAGCCTCCAAGGTTAATTAGGAGGGAAAATAATATGAGGGGTTTTCCCTATTTTTACCATGAAAAAGTACTGTTCCTCCCGCCACCTTCCCTTTAAATTGAGTTAGGAAATTGAAACTTGGTATATAGACTTGGTAGAAGATATAGACAAGCCTTTTAGGAAATTCGACTTTTCAGACCACCTGCACCCCGCTGCAGCTCAGAAACGTGGCTTTTTGAGCTGGTTTTCTCACGTTTCGAGTTTGTTCCTCGCTCAACTGCCCTCCAAATTGAGCAAGAAAATTAAAATTTGGTTGAAATTTCGTAGGTAGATTTAGTACAGGTCCTAAATGAGCTTTTTGGTGGTGTCTACTTTTCAGCCCAAATTAACTTCGCCTGCTCTTACCACTGAAAGCAATGCTCTATTTTTCAATTCACATTATTATTGTTACAAACAATTCGATATGCAAAAAATCACATCGAAAGAGTAAGTAATCGAACCAAAAGTCAGCAAAGGTAAACTAATATAAAATCAGCAAAAAGTACAAATTCTTGGATAAACGCAGACGGATAAACTCGTAAATTTCTCTAGGTAAATTAACTTCGCGAATTACAACATTACACGTATTCTGGTCGAGTCAGCAACGCCAATTGTACTGCGCTGCAAGCGATAATAACGACACGCAACATCATGATCTTGTGAGATACGAATATTCGCGGACTATTAAACAACGGGAATTCAGCTGCTTGAATTTTTCGATTTAAAGTCGAGTTTATACGTAGTATAGGGGCTACAGTTAGACTGTCGAGTCACTATCTGAAAGCGTTGTAAGTAAGTACCGAACGGGGGGGGGGAGGTATAGGTATAAAGCTGCGCTTAACCTAAACGTATATAAACGAATAACGGGGGCGTAAACATGCACTCACATTAAAGCTCATTTCGGTACACGTATCCGTATATTGTAGTACCAAGGTACTATATACATACGTATAGATAGGTGTAGTTGACTGTAGCTATATAGCTAGCGAGTAGCTATATAGCTATAGCTACCTGGAACGACGCATACAGCAAATTTAACTTAATGGTAGATTGTTAAACGAAATCCCATTAAAACTGTTTACCACGCGTCGAAAGTTTTTTCATTCGTCGCCACCTTTATCACTACTTCGGTCTCAGCCTAGTCGCGGTACCATAGCCTCATCACAGGCTCGAACTAGCTATAAGCTACGTACAAATAATGTTTCAAAAAACAACACTAAAACAATCAACCATCCGACTGAATGAAACTGTTTTCCCACTAATTTATGCGATATTTCGCGTAACAAATTCCATCGTTCGTCGAAGTGACGCGACACGGCGCGTCGTTCTTTGACAATTTTTACACAGTGTAACGCTTTCTTTTGCGACCCTTCGTCATCAATTTCATCCTCGACGAACCCTTTACTCCCCGACTGTTACTCGTCGATTCATTCATTCCTTGTTTCTTTCTTTCCCTCTTTCCAAATGCCAGCCCCGAGCCGCTTCGCTTCTCGTCTAAATTTTATGTACGTTTGCCGAGCCTTTTAAAAATATACCGCGTGATAATAATTTACTTAGCCGAATTAATTGATCGCGGTTATAAATTTAGCGTGTTTTTCATTAATACGCCAACCGAGTCTGGTAATTTAAAACTTTCGCTCGAGATTAATTTACATTCTTCGCGGTTCTTACGAATTTTATCCTCGATTTTTGATGTCGCACCGCAGACCGTACACGTACACGTCGTCGTCGAGGTGTAATGAAGACAGATCAAAGTAAGAATGCAGCTCGCGTAGATTTCACTGATTATTAATAAATAACACGTTGCGTGGGTGGAAAATAAACATTGATTCATTTCGAAGGAAACCATAAATCAGTGGGATTCATTGAGAGTATATTCTCACAGTATTTTTAGCAATGAAAATCAACCTATTTGTAGCCTATCGACCTACTGGGAGGGTGAAGAGGGAAAATCAAAAAAATCCGTTTTGAGGTCCTAGAAGATCATTACAACCATTTCTGACCATGTCAGGTATTTATTTATTCACCCCCCCTCCCCCAACACTAAAATTATTACCTCAGCTTGATATTGGACTAAAATCGCTCTAATTCAGTCAATAGGCTCAGTTTGGCTGCGGATTAGATATATATGAGTGGGGATGACCTTGTGTCAAAATTCAGTCGTGTCCACCCCTGAGGGGAGGGGGCGGTGTGATGAGGGGCCAAAACCGTAAAAATTGTTCCTTTTTGAGTCAACCGATAAGTTGTATAACATATCCAAAAATCAGCCTTCGGGGTCAATTAAGAGGAGAGGATAAGGGAGGATTCCCCCTTTTTGAACTTAGAAAAAAAAAACTGTACCTCCCTTATCTCTACTCAAAATTGAGCTAGGAAGATGTAATTTGGTATACGGACTCGGTAAGGGTCATAGATGTGCCTTTTTGGGGTCTCACCTTTTCAACCCCATTGCACCTCCACACAGTCCTAAAAAAGTAGTTTTTTGGCCGATTTTTCCTATTTTTTGAGTTTTTTCTCGCATAACTCCCCTTCAAATTGAGCTAAAAAGTTGAAATTCATGATGTAGATTTAGTAAGGGTCATAGATGTGCCTTTTGGAGTTTTTCACTTTTCAGTTTTATTGCACCCACTCGCAATCCCAAAAAAGTTGTTTTATGTAGATTTATCTTAATTTTTGAATTTCGTTCTCGCATATTTCTCCTCAGCCCTCCCCCCCCTCTCCATCGAGCTACGAAGATGAAATTTGGTATTTTGATTTAATATAAGTCTTGCATGTGCCTTATGATGGTGTCGATTGTTGGGCCCCATTGCCCTCTCCCTACTCCTATCACTGATTAGGAAAAAAACATCACATAAACAAATTTTCAGCAACGAAACTAATTTATAAAAAAAAAAGTTTTTCAAGTATTCTTGAAAAATCAGAAGCTGTCCGTTCTTTCGTCAAAAATTAATGCCATACATTTACTTCGGTGGAGTTTGGAATCACGTGAATTGATCCTCACAGGAAGTAATGCCAAGTATACTTTTTCACAATCAGTAGCAGATATAGACAATGGTATTTGAGTGAAAAGTTGGCATATCAAATTTGAACCACCTACTTCAATTTGGATGAGATTTCTGAACTTTCGAACTCTTTCCTCCTCCCCGGGAGATCGTTACATCATGCGAAATTTTTATTTTGGATCCACAAGAGTTGACTATACCGCATGTCAAATTTCATTAGATTTTAAATTTTGAATCACTTTATGTGAAGCCCAATTGAGGTCCACTGGTCAAAGCGTTACAAGAATCGAGTTCTGCGTCCACAAAAAACTCCAAAATTCGGGTTCATTCGATTTTTCGTAGGTTAGAATTAAGAGATTCATCAAATAGTCGTTTTTTCAATTTTTCACATCCTGTAAATAATTTTCAACAAAATTCCATTCCTTTCACTAACGCATATTCAAATTGCTACTTTTTCCACTACTTTCACCATCTGTTAGAAATCTTGGGCATAATTGAATTTTAATCCAAGGTCACCCTTTACTCATACTATGATAACTAACTGCCAATTTGGCCACTATCGAAAGGATTACACAATTTCATAGTCGGAAGTGGAAGGTGAGATGATTAAAAATGAATATTGACAGTTGCAAAAGCCGTCTTAGAGGTATTTTAGGACCACACAACGAATTTTGTTGTTGATATCAGTCTTCTCCATACGACATAAGCAAACTGAGTGTAACAGACTGGTTTTCTTTGACAAAATGACAGAAAATCAGCCTAAAAACATAACTCACTTCCCCTACTGGTCAGACGGTCGAGCTCTTAAATTTTCATTTCTTTTTTGCAACTAACTGCATAAATCCTGGCTAGGTACCTTCTTAAATGAAGTAACCCTTCACAATTACCGTGAATTGAGAACTCGTACAATCAACCACCTCTCTCGCATTAATATCTGTGGACCTAGTAGATACTTCTCATTTTTCGGTTATATTTTCCAAATAATGTTCCAGATCAGAATTCAGTAAAGTTTAAAGCAATTTCAGGCTTCAAAATGAAATTTTAACAATTTTTCCAACACTGGGAAGGATGGCGGGAGCAAACGATGGCTCTCACAGATACCAAACTTTCCAAGGGATTAAAAGTAATCGAGCTAAATGTTATTAAGCATTTTTTTGGAAGCCTCGAGGAACATTTTTTCTGAAAAGTGACGTACAATAAAAGATACGCATTTGAAATCCAAGCAATCCGTTCGACGTTCGTCGAGGAGGGGTTCAAAATCCATAGATGAATTTTCATCAGCACTTCGAACGAAACTTTGATAACGCTCACGTAAGCGACGTGTCAACTTGTATGGTTGAAAATCGACTATACATAAGAGTAGGTGATATGGCGTAGAGGTGCACATAGATCAGGGCACCAGACAGGTACGTGTATAATTCGCATCTAATACATCACGAGCGCAGCACACGAAAATCGGCCAGCTTTTAATACATAAATGTAATATACACGAACCGCGTATAGACCTCTCAATATCGTTAATTAAATCGAAATTACGTCGTGTACACAACGTTGTAGAATACTGGTGGTCATTGCAGCCACCTCTGTTCGTCATCGGTATGTACGGTACCAGAGTCGGAGCCGGAGCCGGTGCCGGTACCGGTACCGGTGCCGTACAGTACACGACGGTGACATGAGAGATATTACGAACTGCTGTGTGTTTCCACTTTCCATACACATATAATGTTATAGCGAATTTGCATTTCATATCAACGGACGCATAAGCCGTTTCGAAGTGACCGCATAAGCATTAATTAAAATATTATTAAAACTGTTACTTAACACCTTTTACGCGTCAACTATGAAACGAGCTCGACCGCGACCGTATACACCGACCGTACAACCAATCCCACTCGAATAAGCTGAATTTTGAAAATAAGTGCGCCAAACTAACCCCCGCAGGTAGAGGTACCCTCTAATGCGAACGCGTACAGGTAGTAGACGCTCATTTTCATTTTTAAACCTACTAATTCTTTCCATTAGCGCACCCCGTGTCTGTGTGATTGTTTGCTTTTTTTCTCCATCACATCTCACAGCCATACTATACCCATGCGAAGCTCCGACTACACATATCGCGATGAAATAATCGTAAAACGTACGCTACGTAAATACGATTAATTTGCCGAAGGTTAATCGTAAAATTAAACAAACATCTCGTACGCGTATAAAAACCCTCGCCATAATAATAACGCAGCCGGCAAAACGATACGGTATACCTATACTTTTCAAAAGACCAACCAAGAAGAGTACGATTCAAAACACACAGCGAACAACCATCTCGTATACGCGAGTACGTAACGTACGAGTACGAACGAATTATACGCGATTATACGATATTATAGAGTATTTAATAGTTTAATACACGTTTCGACTAGACCGTAAAAACATTCAACGGACTAAGGAAATTAATAAATTTTTCAAATGCTCGTGTAAAAACATACCATAAACGACGATGGTAGTCCCCCTGGGGCGGTACGGTGGGGTGTACGAATTTTCGCATACGGGCTCGACGAAGCGCGTCGTCATCGGCGAGAGGCGTCGTGCCGTGTACTTTGCAGAATTTCCATTTCGGCAATATCGTATTTTCACTATACTTTTACATTTTTAATAAAAACGACCATACCGACGACGAAGACGACGTCGCGTCGAGTGTTTTCATTCAATTAAAACTTACTTTACATGGTTGTGAGACAAAGGGAGGATGAGGGGGGGGGGAGTAAGAAAAAAAGGTAAGCCGGCGCGTTTGTGTAATTATAATCAAAAACTAGTAATTTTGACACGACCGTGCAATAAAATTCATTATTCGAATACGAAATAATTGAGAAAAAGAAAAATAAATAAATACGTCGAAAAGTCAACTCCCCACGCCCCCCCTACCCACCCTTTAAAGACCTAAAAAATAATAAACATAGAAAAAGTGTAATTAAAAAAATTCAACATTTAATTCTTTTTGAATACCCCCTCCTCTCCCCGTCACTTTCCAACCTTTGGGCACCCACTGAACTCAAAGTTGGTAGTATGATCGCATGCATAGCAGTTGTTTCTCTCAGAGAGATATATTATTCGTATTTTTTTTTTTTTTTTTTTTTTTTTTTTTTTAATGAGAGCACTTTTCAACGTCGATGAGGATTGTTTATCAAATTACGACGTACGAGTCGAGTAAAAAGGCGCTAGTTTTTGAAAATTGAAAAAAGAAACACTTACCAGGCCATACTAAAAAAAAAAGGACCAAAAATTAATATTTTCTCTGGTCCGCAAAAAAAAAAATTAATAAAAAGTAGAAAATTAATTTTCGCCAAAAAAAAAAAAAACTCGCCCACGCTAATTTTTCACAAAAAATCGTTCTTTTGTACCAGATATGTTTAATTTAATGAAACACGCTTTTAGAAATTACCTTTGTGACCTTCCATATCTTTTGGAAGAAAAAAAATTCCAACTTGAGAAAGTAAGTGTACAACGTCGAAAATACCTATAAAATCAAAGTCTCGAGGTACATTCTCGTCATCGTACATTGAAACTTGTAAAAAATTCAACGAGCTTTTCAAAAATTTTCGACTCGTTCGTTATCTCGACAAGACAACCTGCGTTGAAAAATTTTCGTTGAACTTTAATACGCAGATGCATATTCTGTATACGTAGTTTTTTTTTTTTTTTTTTCGTTAGCTTACTTCGCACTGGTTTTCATTTGAATGGAATTTTCAAAATCTATCTACGATGCGGAGATTCGAAGACTGTATAAAAGGAATAAAGTAGGCAGGATGCTGCAAATCGAAGAAAAACCTCACCAACCATTCTTTCGTTGCTCTTCGACTATACGCAGAAATGTGCATCGAAAATTCCAACTTTTTCAACATTGTAAATATCTTATAAACGACGTTCGTGCAACGTTTTTCTTATCAACTCGGCCTAAATAATTAATTCGTACGAAGAGTAAACCACTGCATTGCAATGCTAAAGTACCCGCTACCCTCTGCTCCCCCAATCAGATACACGTGTATACTATGCACGATATGAAAAATTCGTAGACTACTTATTGCCGGAAAAAAAAACCGGCGAACTCGATCACGAAAACGATTGCAGTGTTTTGGCGCGATATAGCAAGCCCCGCGCCTTATACCTTGTAATGGTATGATGGAAAAATAAAAATGGCGAAAAAAGTAAAAGAAAGATAACCATACATGGTGTCCCAATTTGGAGGCAACGATTTCAAGTTGATGATTCGGCAACGTGTCCAGAATCCACGAATCCGTAATTGATTATATATATTGAATTAAGGACTGTGATCAGTGAACCTTTTTGCTGGGCGCCTCAAAAGGGCATTGTGACTTCGACTTTCCACTGCTTTATGCATCAAGGAGCCCCATCGCTGGCAGTACTTCGCCCTTTTTGTGCAATCTGCAAACAAAGCCTGCCCAGCAAGTTGTAATAGACCCTCCGATGAATCTCTTTCTTTTGACCTTCCAAAATATTTTAAAATAAGGGTGAAACTACAATTTCATCAAATTATTGGCTTGGATGGTCTGAATATATGTTTTTTGGCACGCATGGTTCATATTTGACATCATTTTCTCAAAAAAGCGAAGTGATTTCTGGGGGTAGGGCAGGGGGAGCAAAACTCAAATTTCAATAAATTGTCATATTGTGTATCCAAATACATGTTTTTTGACTAGTAAAGTTTGTTTCAGACGTATTTCCAAAAACAATGAAGTGTATTCTGAAAAGAAGTATATTATTGATATAATGAGTACTGAAATACATGTGTTTAGTCTAGTTTGAAAAAAAAAATGCGGAAATTCAGCAGAAATTCGACGATTACAGAAATACTAGACAAAAAATTTCAACATATGTAATAATATCACAAAATCGTATAATTGATTTCTTGTATCCTCCACATTCAAAATCTGAATATTGTTGTTTCGCAGGAACACATTT
>FIZR01028199.1:14774-102091 GCA_900060175.1 Ferrisia virgata | reverse complement strand
CGATGATGAAGACGAAATCAACAAATTCCTTCCCTTCATCTCCAAAATTAAACTAAACAACCAAATTTAGCAATCGACACTGGGCGTAACAATCCTGGCAATTATACACCGCCCAGTATAATAAAGAAGTAAAAAAAGAAAGCTGAGCTGAATTTTTTGAAGCCTAAACGAACATTTTCAGGAGGTGGCAAAGGAATAAAATCGAAACTCAAAATTTCGCTGGCACCCTAATGATACGTTTTACGTAACGTTTTGAGTACCACTCGATACACGTTTTTCAAAAATATCATAAAGCTCATTAGCTTAGCTTTACCACACAGGTACGAGTATACCGTATCTATTCTTATAATTCAAAATGGGAAAAAAATTTCCCAATAAAAATTGACCAAGTCGAGCAACCGTATCGTGTCGTGTTGTCTCGTCGATTTAATACACTTTTAAATATACGCTGTCGAAGTTGCGAACATTTAATTATTACGACAACGAGAACTACGTACACACGAGCGAAGTAAATATAGTAAACTATAAGTAATCATATGCAGTAGGTAGAAGTACAATCATACCGCATACGATCATATAGTACATATAATTTTCATAAACACGAAAATGAAATCCACACCACTTAACGTATATAGATATATATATATAAATGCGCTGCCTCCTGCAGACAAATCGAGTAATTACACGACAATACACATTTTCGTACTTTGTTTTTGCGCGATTTTTCTTTCTGGTTAAATCGTCTTTCTCGCATTTACGCAATCTTTAATTGCCAACTTGGTTGTACGTATGTATTATATATATACTCGTATGTGTATAAGGATGAAATTTACATTGTAATTGAAGTCTTAATGTGGACATGTAGTGTACGACTGAGTGAGTGAGTAATTTACTTAATTTTTGGTTTACTTCGTTGGCTTAATAAATAACTGTATGGAAACGGTTTCCGCTTTTTTGAGCTCACACGTAGGTATACATATAACATACGTGTGTGTGTGTGTGTTTGTGTGTGCGTGTATAATGTATACTGTATACTGTTTAGGGATTACTAAATTTTACGTATCACTTGGGATATAGGAGCCTTGAAAGAGTATGTTTGTATTATGTTTACATATTATTTATTTCAGAACGACTTGTTACATATTTACGTTAGCGAGTACATAGTTGTATACTACAGCGTATGTTTACTATTATTATACGTATATCCAGAGCCAGACTTATCGACGTAGATTTTACTTATAAAGCTCGAACCTATATAGTATACCTCTCTACCAAGTTACCTAGCTATACACCTCTATACCTATAGGCTATGAGTTTTCTCTTATTTTCACTCGACTTAATGAATAAATAGGTACCTACGTGTACGTATACGTATATTTTTACTCTCGACCAAAATACCTTACCTATATACGAGAAAAAAAAAAATACGAGTACGTACTATTTTACGAGAGTATTAATACGTTTTAAAAGTTTCGTCGTTAAACAAAAATTTGTACGCTACCTTAATTCTATACATATAAAAATTCTCCGACCTACGAAACATTTTTTTTTTTTTTCACGTAAAACACAAATTCTTTGAAATATCTGGTAGTACTTTTTAAAATGCAACATTTACATCGTATACCTTTTGAATGAAAAAAAAAAAAATTACTATAAATTTTACGCGGATAGCAATTTTTTTTTCAAAAAAGAAAAAATTCAACTTGGAACTTTTTTTTATGTACGTATAAAAAAACTGCGAAACTTTGATGTGAAAAAATACTGGTTAACACGGAGAAGGATACGTATGACATAGAAATACGTAAAATAAACGAAACAGACGTTTACCTTTACAAACCACTTGGTTCGTGTTCATTTCAATTCGTGTTTTTACGAGCAATCTGAAACTTTCGAAGAATTTTGTATTGTATTCGGGAATATAATTTTTGAGTATAAATTCTACATTTATCACGCCATGTCTAAGTTCATTTACCCCATTTATTTCGATTAAAAAAAAAAAAGGTACTTAGAGAACAATAATTTGTCACCTATTTGAAAAAAAAAAGAAAAGCATTTTAAGCCTGATTTTATATTCAACGGGGCTAAAAAGTCGAAACCCCCCCCCCCAAAACGCACGTCAAGAGTCCCTACAGACAAGACACACCTAATTTAACCTTTCTAGCCCAATTTGAAGGGGAGTTATGCGACGAACAAACTCAAAAAATAAGAAAAAACGATTAAAAAACCACCTTTTTGAGGCTGTGAGGGGGTGCAATGCAGCTGAAAATTTTAGACGCCCAAACAGCACATCTAGGACCTCCACTAAATGTACATGCTTAATTTCAAGTTCCTAGCTCAATTTGGACAAGAGTTATGTGAAGAACAAACTCAAAAAATGAGAAAAAATGAGAAAATCCTATCAAAAACCACTTTTTTGGGACTGCGAGAGGGTGCAGTGGAGATAAAAAATCGGAACCCTCAAATGGCATATGTAAGGCTCCAACTGAATGCACGTGTCAAATTTTAACTTCCTTGCTTTATTCGGTGGGACGATAGGGGAGGAACAGCCCTTTTTCAGGGTGAAAGAGGGGAGCCCCCCATATCTCCCCTCCTATTTGCCTTGGGAAGTTGATTTTTGGATACGTTATACAACTTTTGGTTATCTATCAATTGACCTAAAAAGGATAAATTTTTGCGTTTTTGACCCCTCAGCACCCCCTCCTCCAAAATAGGGTAAAACTGAATTTTGATCCGAGGTCATCCCCACTCAGATATACTTAATTCGCCATCAAACTGAGGACGATTGACGGAATTGGAGCGATTTTGGTCGGTCTGACATGGCTAAAAATTGTCTTAATGCATTTCTAGGACGCCAAAACGGATTTCGTTGACACCCCCCCCCCCCCCCATCATCCGTCATTGGTCGATAAACTGTAATAGCATGGTTTTCATTGACAATATGACATAGAAAATCAAGCTAAACAAATGTGTTTATAGTCTATTTTTACCAAGAACATATTCGAATTTTTCAGTAATGTCTAAGATGTCTCTTTAGCTTGATTTTCTTCGTCGTATTGTCAAACAAAACCAAGCTATTATGGCCTATGGACCTACAGTGAAGTCAAGAGATTCAAAGGGAAGATACGACTATCAACGAAATTCGTTTTGTTTGCTACAAAATCATTAAGACCATTTCTGACCATACTACCTATTTATAAATCTTTATTCAAACTTTTTTATTCAAGACTAAAATCATTTACTCGGATCGATATCAATATATCAATCAAAATTGTACAAATTCAGCCAGGGGGAGGAGCTTAGATTGGCGGGGGAGTAGATATTTATAAAGAGGGATAACTTAGGGTCAAAATTCAGTCAAGTCATCGCCGAAATTGTTACAATTTTTAACCAATCGATAGAGAAGCGAAATTTTCGTAACAAATTCAAAAATCAACATCCTACGTCACTAGGATTGCAGATATGGGAGGGTTTATCTCCTAATTGATTGGAAAAAAATTGGTTCCTCGCATAACCCGCCTCCCTCTCCCCTCCTAGTATACACCTTAGAGTGCCTTTCACAAGGTTCGACTTTTTAGCCTTAATGCACTCTGTTACTTTGCACACAGTGGTTTCGGATTAGGTTAGGTTCAATTATCGTTGTTTTTCGAGTTCGAGCTACGTATTTATTTTCTTTCCGAATTGACCTAGGAGGTTTGAATTCGGCTTGTAGATTTAGTAGGGGCTTTCTAACGGATTTTGCTGTTTTCCAAATGTGTCCAGATTCTATTCCATGTAATCTCATTCAGGTGGGGTGAAGAGGGGGATCAGTACACTAAGATATGATCGAGATTTTAATCATACTACGTTTTCTTCAAATATCAACAGAATCTAAAGTGACATAAAAAAGTCGTGTGGCACGGCAGAGAGTAGTTTAAAATTTCAAAATTTACACAAGAAATCAAAAAAACTTTTTTTTTAATTTTTGGTACCAATGTGATTAAGCAAACCCTCAGGGACGAGAAAAAAAATTTTTGCTTTTTAGGAGATGCAAACCCATATTTAAAAAAATGGAAAAAATCATTAATTTTGAATTTTTTCAAGAAAAATAAAACAAACTTTCATCATTTCTGATCGCATAATAAATGAAAAGTATCTTTTGGCTTCTTCACCTTCAAAAAATTCAAAATATAAAATTTTTTCTAACGATTTTGTACGTTTGGAAATACAAAAAACTTGCAAAAACTTTTTTTTTAATCTCAGGTAGTTGATTAGGACACAAAAATTTCAAAAAGTTCAAAAAATTTTCCGTTTTGTTATGCAAATTGAAATTTTTTAATTTTAAACCATTTTGAAGATAAGTTAGAGTCAAGTTAGAAACCCCCCATTTTCTACCACTTCCATTGGACCTCATTTTGCAACTTTTTTTCACTACACATCATCAGCATTCAAAAAATAAACCTATCATTGAAACTGCCTATTTAACACCTACTATCGTAAAGCAAAAAAAAATTGCGATATTTTTATGTGACTTGTATAAAACTCTCAACTTATGTTCTCAACCAAAACAACTAAATTAGTACGAATATTCGAACAAATCGAGGGAAAAATTTTGAAAAAAAATTGAAACGAATGAATATGATATCTTTTAAAATTTCAGCTTCAAATTTGTAGCATTTACACAAGAAAATTAATGGGCAGATTTATTTTTTCGAATCCACGAGCTCATTTTTCCGACTAAATCTTCAATTTTTTGCAATTTTTTCGCCCATGTTTAAAAAAAACAGTAAATTGGAGTAGCCAGGAATATTTACCAAGGTAGAAAATTGGTAAATTTTTTACTATTTATAAAAATGAAGTGAATAGTATAGATAGAGTAAAAATGTGCGCATGCCCGAATGAAGTGAGAGTGAAATCTTGAAAAAATAGGATTTTTCAACTATTGAAATAAGTGTATTTTGAGGTTTTATGAAAAAAAAAGAATGATTTTTAGTTTTCACAATTATTTTGAGTTCAATGATCTCATTTGTCTTTATGTTTTTGAAAGTGTTGATAAAAAATAAAACCCGAGTCGAACGAAGGCAAAAATTTAGATAATACGAACAAGAAGCTCAAAAGTTTGCATTTTCACCCATTTTTCCTAACATTCTTTGAAGTTTACCAAATGCCAAATTATCAATTCTTCCAAATTCTTTCGAATAACCCGCAGCTATTTCTCTTTGATGTAAGGGAGTGACCTTCCCCCCTCGCCCCAAACTCTCTTCGCCACAATTGTGTAGAAACTAACTAAAATTTTTCTAATGTTTCAAAATTTCCATAAATTCTTGTAATGTTTTTAAGATTTTTTTCAAAATTTAAATCGTTTTCAAAAAAATTCTGGGCGTTTGAATGATTTTCAAAATTCGTAGAGAAATTTCGACGGGAAGGAGAGAGGGCTAATTGAACTACTCAACTGCTCACTTACCTCCCTCCCACCGCATCATCGCCTACAATAAACCAGTACTTTTTCCAGTTTTTCAATCTCTTCTAATACCTTACGAGCAATTATTCGCTCCTTTTAAAACCATTTTACAAATTTTCGAAACAGCCACCAACCTGACACGTACACAATGTTGTGAAAGATGAAATGTTGCTCAATGTAACAAAAAGAATCGGCTTATATAATTTCAAAGAATCGCGTCCCAATTAGAATAGTAAAAAAAAAAATAAAAATGAACGTTTATTCGTCTCATACATATATACAAATCCATTAATCTTTTCCACACAACTTTTTTTTTTTTTTTAGCAAGCTAATTTACAACACTTGAAAGATACCTAACCTATCCTCACGTTAATCTACTATCGGACAAGTCTGGAACGAGGAAAAAAATTTTTTTCACATTTTCCATATTATATTTTAAATTATCCTTGACTTTCGAATAGATAATAAAATATATTCGAATATATTAACAAAGTATGCGGTTAAATCACCACGCTTAATTATGCCCAGATGCGTTTCGCAGTTGTAACTCGTATAATACATATAATAAGTTGAGTATTCATATTACAGACCTTGGCATTTGAAATTCACGATCAATAGCACATCTCACGTGTTTCGGCGGAGTAAAAAAAAAAAATCATCTTTGTAGAACGGCGGAGGTGTGATAAAGCGATAAAATCGACGAGTGAAAAACCGAATTAAATTAAAATTTTAAATATATAATATAATATACCTTACCTATACGTAGGTAAGTGGGTAGTAAAAAAATTACCTACCAACAAAGAGTTTCACAACCAACTACAAATTTCCAATTCGTGCTCGGTTAGCAAAAAAAAGTTTAAAAATAAAATCCTTTCTGTGTGCGTATTTATGAAAGTAATTGGACGTGTAAATAGCTACGTACAAATACGTAATAATTTTATGAAAAATTACGAATATAAATGAATTTTTTTACCACCCCATTCTAACGTGTCGTAATTGTCGCATACAAATGGTTTTTTTTACTCTTCAACCGACTAATTTGGTCTCGATCCAAATTTCAAACGCAATATGCAAAATTAGGCGAGACCGACGTAATCATTACAAATCTCACGTTACGCTTCTTAGGCACATTTGTATGTATTTACAGAGTGAAAAAAAAAAAAAATTAGTAAAGTTTAATTCCAAAGAGGAGGGAAAATATCACCCATCGATTAAATTTCACACACACGAACCGGAAAAGGTTAATCACCGTAACGCCAGATATCTGGACCATAACCGACAATTCATCTGCGCAGGATTGGAGCTTTGCCAGCGATTTGATGGTTTAATTGAAAACCAGGTCGGTTATCGATTATACACAAATCGTCGTCTAAAGCTTCTTAATTTCTCTCTATCTCTCTCTCTCTCTCTCTCTCTCTCTCTCTCTCTTACTCCAAAACAATACAATAAAAAGATAATGAAATTTATGAAACCAGTTTTAAACGTCGTCTTATAATGATGTAACTATCGTTTAGTATATAGCAATATCATCGTAGCGACTCGCGAGTACAAGTACATACCATTCCAGTAAGTACATACAAAAGCTGTAAGTATAAATGGTGGATGTACTCTGGAGTGATAATGCACACGACAGGTATAAGCAACGGTATTGTGTCTAGTATATGGATAATAAATTACTGAACTTTATGTTCATTTAACGCCAGCCATACAATCATTATATGGGTCATTCTTTTCGACCAGTCTTATAGTCGTGCTATGGCATAGCCTGTTCAGCTGTTCCATCAACTAAAACTAATATACAACTGGTTTAGAAAGGTCTGGTAGACGAGTTCTCCTGCCTAGATTTACCTACTAACAAACGCATTATGGTACCAGTCGATACTTCATAATCACCGAGTATCTACATGATTAGAATACCCTTATCGAAGATGGAATAAAAGGAACTAGAGTAAAAGGAAGTCAGGAAACCAGTTTCATGTCATATTATGTATATCATTAATCATCAAGTACAGGTAAACACCTAAAAACCTTTTAACGTATTTTGAAAACAAGCTAGACCGTTTTTTTTTCAACAATCTGAAAATTACTCGAAAGTCGACATTTAAAAAAAAAACAGTACCCTTATACGCTCCTCCACATTATTAAGAATGGTGAAATGACCTTGTCCCAGAATTTTAAAATAAACCGTTATGCATTGTCGAACCATCCTAAAAAATAATTTTGAACGCAAATACGACCACTCCACCTCAATCCACTCCCCCAAACACACACAATAACGAAGGAACATATTTTTCATGGAAAAAAAACTCTATTTAATTTCTATACGAGAAAAAATGTTGAAATTAACGTCGATATATGTTAAAAGCGACGACCTACTTGAACGATTTTTTTTTTGGAATTTTTCAGCCTATAGGAGAAAGGGGATAAACAATAGAGAATTTTAAATCACTGTAGCTCTAAGCCAAAAGAGATACAGAAATTTTTTTTTCTCAAAATGTTTATTTTATTAAGCAATTTTTTTAGCAGAATTATCGCTTAATTTTTCTAAGCAATGGCCCATGCTCAAGAAAGTGAAAAACTTCCAAATTTTTTATGAAAAAAATTAATTTTTGCACCCATAAAAATGCTCAGAATGAGGTATTAATTGAGGTCGAATTGTGAATTTAACTTCATTACCGTATTCAGAAGAGTTGATTTATGCGAAAACGACGCCAACATCATCAACCTAGGTATTGTCCCAAATCTAGGGTAAGGGGTGCCCCTACACCCGAAAACGGGGGCGCAAAAATTCGGTGCGATTTTTCTACGGTTTTATGTCGACACACATAGTAAATATACAAAATTTCAAAGCTAACGTTATAAATTTTTACTAGGTATTAATACGAAAGTTGCCACTGTACTTAAAAGTTGACTTTTTAGAACAAAATTGTAATTTTTTCTCATATTGAAAAGGGATTAAAAAATTAGGAAAGGAGGGCTTTTCGACTAATTCAGACACGTTGAATACGAATTCGACGTTCATTTTTCGTTCGAACCTCTCGTTTGCATTTTGACCCTTAACGCCCCCATGTGCTCATGTCCACAGTTCGGCGATTATGTTCCTCAGCCAAAATTTTAATGGCGTAATGTGATATAAAATTACATGTTCAATAACTTTACTTCTATTTATTTTCAACGTATTGGCCATTATTTCGGAGAAAAACACACTTTTGAAAAAATTCTTTTACTTTTTAAAAACGCCCTCAAAGCTCAAAAAATTGAAAAAATTTCTACACATTGCACTCATCAAAACACGTATTTTAGAGGAAAAAATTTTACGTAAATCGTTAGGGTCAACAACTGTAGTAATTCAAGGTTTTCTTTTATCAATTTCTCTCTTTCTAAGGAGTGGAAGCCTTTTTTTACTTGGGAATGCCATTTGATTCATACATTTACTTTTATGCTTGAAATTCTTCAAAAAAACAAACGGTGATTAATTTTTCCAACTTATGGAAAATTTTCAAAAAAAAAAAACTGCTCTTAGTGAGCCAGAATTAAAATTTTTCCTACCCAATACCCATGTGAACAGCGTTTGCAGAACCCTCTTGTGCCCCCCTCCCCTTCATATCAGTGGAATCTTCAAAATATAAATACGAGATCAGATTTTACATTCGAAATAATTAAATAGGCTTCCAATTTTTTATCCATCATGGAATTTAATATTCTTACACCAAAAACGCGAAGTTGAGGGGCGGTTTTTGATTCAAAATTATTTTATACGGTCATTTGTTTAAATTTAAAATTCGAGAACAGCAACAATTTTTAATCATTTTTAAGAAAGCGAGGCATGGGCACTAGGGTGGGCCGAATTTTGTTCTTTTTTTTTTTAAATATGCGATTGGCCCAGGTCACGGTAGTTATAAAATAACTTTAAAATAAATTGATGAAAAATTTAGCTCTTTTTCACATTTTTTTTCAACTTGCAAAATTGACTCAAATTTCAAAATTGTTAAAAATTTTTTTCCGGTATTTTCACGATTTTCTGAACGACTAAGGAAGACATTTTTTTTTTAGAAAAGCCCTCCTAAAATGGATGTAAGAGATTAATTTTAGATAATTAAGCGTAATATTACAATTTTACTCTCCATATCTGATTTTCGGGGGACACCAAAATGGGCATTTTTTACGTCATTTAATGTTAAAAATTGAAAAAATCTCATCAAAGGGGAAACATTTCACTTATTTTAAACCGTCAAAAGCAATTTTTCATTTTTTTGAACCATTGGTGCTGTACTTTTTGTATTCTGAGATGCCTATTACGAACGCCTGAAAAGGTTAAAAGGGATAAAAACAGACTTTAAATGGACAAAAGTAAGTGTGCTCGCTCTATTTTATTAAAAAATTGCAGAAAAAAAATTTTTAACGATATGAAAAACTGTTGAAAAATGCAAAAACCGATTTTTTACAAGTACCCCTAAAAAATCGTTTATGAAACATATAATTGAAATATTGCGCTAGACCATTTAAAATAGACAGGTACATTCATTGCGGGAAGAGGAGGAAGGGGGGTAGTTTCTCGGAAAATCGTAAAAAAAACATAAAGTGCCATTTTTTGAAAACTCACGAAGAAAGGTGTAATAGTGAGAATCTGCCCACAATGATCGTTTCAGGGACGTATAAATGTGTGTAAATATTCTGATTTAGAAAAAAAATGTACCTAGAAAGCTAGACGTGTCGTTTTGAGGTCGTTTTGCTATACTATTGTGACTCTGGTCAATGGCAAATTTCGAAACCAAGACAAATTTGAACCATCCTAATCAGCACAGTATGAAATTTTCAACCGAAAATCCCACACGTTGGCAACACTTATCATTGCAAATTTAATATGAACTGAATATCATTGTCAAGTATTATTTTTTCTGCGCCGATTCGGTCGAAAATGAAAATCAGGGCTGTTCAAAACAACTGAAACACCATCCAATAATTATTTTTACTCCCATAGACATCCAGATACCTCATCATCTAGATGAATTTCTCGCATTATGATATCAAGTCTTCTATATGATCATTTTTCAAACCCTCATATTTGAAAATATAGGTCGATCATCGATACCAATCGCTATCTTGCCAACCGCTCAAACTCTGCCCAGCTATTCATAAATTCGCAATCCAAATCGAGTTCACTTTTACCAAAATACTTACATATGTTAGGTAGGTAGCTAAGTACCTCACCTACAATAATAATACATTATTCAAAACACACTCGTACATACGTAAACGAGTTTTGATTTCTGAGTCCAATAAGTCACCAACACGTGAAAACTAGTTTTATTCGTCATATGTATGTATGTATGTATGTATGTAAGTACAATGAAAAGTTCTTTCTAAGTAAGGTGAACGAGTTCGCAACAACGGTGAAAAATTTTGGCAACATAACGTGTTTTTAAATTGCACCATCGCACCTAGAGTTTCAAGTCGATGAACTATTCATGCAAATATGTATATTGAGATGCATGGATTAGAAAGTAACTCGAAAGCATAGGAAGGTACGAAAGGTACCTGCCCTGCTTAGTTCATTGCGCAGAAATAAAATCGCTACAATGAATTATGTAGATTAATTGTTGAGAGTGTTGACAAGCCGATTCAACGAAGAATTGGATCCATAAAGCGAGTATACTTGCATATTGTAAAAGATATGGCATGCCACAGAGTTTAATATTATTGAAGTATTCTATGCACTTAACATATCAAAGCTTTTATAATTGTGAAAGTGTAATTTTCGTTGTTGTAAAGCTGTCGAAATTTTTTTTAATTGAATTACCTTTTCTCACTTAAGTAGGTCCTGGTACCTAATATGTAAGTTTAAAAGCCATATTCGTAAATTGTCTCGTCAAGTACTGAGCTGGGTAGTTTTTGCATTGAAATGCAAAGTGACAAGTCCAAGAACAGGTTATTAACGGACTCATCGTTATTCTGAATCATAACGGAGATTTGACAACATAGACAATACCATACCCTTTTCTAAATGATTAATATTTCTGCACAACATATCGATTCCCTGTTTTGTAGGTTGCTGGTTCTTTATTTTCAACTCTTCTGTTTTTTTATTTAATACCAAAGTATTCTTCTCGACCCTTCCTCTCCAAGCAATTATCATTGTCACCTTCCGAACTAGTGTGAGCCTAATTTTCTCTGTCTTGCTGTCCAAAAACCTAGCTATCTTTGTACGAATAAGAGGAAGGGAGGAATCAACGAAATCTGTGTTAGAGTCCTAGACCACCACTGAAAATATTTTTTAGCACGTCAAGTATACATTTTCATTTTTATAATCTTTTTGCTTGAAAACTATAATTATTTACTCGGCTTGATATTGATCAAAATCGCTTAAATTTCGTCAGTAGACTTAGGCTGGTAACTCATAAGATAAATAAATCATGGATATGACTTTGAGTCACTATTCAGTAATGTCTAAAGTTTAGAGAGGAGCGTTAGAGGGGCGAAAATTTCAAAACGTGTTTATGTTTTAGTTAGACGACAGACGATCAAAAATTATCTAACAAATCCAAAAATCAGCTTCCTATTTAAACAGGATGGAAAATATGGAGGAGAAGGGGGAGGGGGGATTTTTCGAAATTCGATAAATAAACTACGACACTGGGGAAACCCCGGCTGCCCGGGGTACTTAGGTAATCTCTTGACCACTTGAGAGATATTCAGACGTGTTTTTCATCCCATTGAACTGAAATTTAATTACATTTAGTGATTAAAATATCCAGGCGAAGGCAAAGGGCCAAGGCGGCATGAGGGGCTTGAATTCCCTTAAATGTTGAGCTAGCATCCCCCAAATGTTTTCATGGAAATTTAATAAGTGATAATTTGTACTAATAAAAGCATGGAAATGCCATGTTTGGAGATCCGAAATACCTCTGAATGAATATTTTTGGGCCTTTTACTCTTGGTATTTTGCAAAATCTTCGCCAACGTTTCGCTCGTGTCATACTAAATAAATCAAGAATAGAATGTGGACTTTTTGTGTTGAGAAATAAAGATGATGGGCTTCAGCCTCCCCACCATTTTGATTAATTTCCAGCCATGTCGAAATACCTGGTAAAAATGGTCGTCAAATTTCAAAATTATCCCCCTCATCACTTTGTTCGGATACTATCATTTTCTCTTCACACCGCTGCTGAGCAAAGATGAAGAGATATGCGGTATGGAGGGGCTTAAACCCTACCAAATGCTGAGCTAGCCCCTCTCACACCTTTGGGACAAATTTTTACCATTGCTTCGCTCCGGCCATATCAAGTACATTAATAATAGAACGTGAACATTTTTATATTAAATGAAGGTTAAGGTGTAAGTCCCTCAAAAAACCTTGGTCAATCTTTGCTTATACTGTTGAGGATAGATTTGTAACCATACAGCTGGAATTTGCCCGAGTTGTCTCAAAAATTTCTTTCCCTCCTTTTTTAACTCGAAAAAAATCTCTATTCATCGCATTCTACCCCTCTTCTGTGGCATGGGTCTCTGTACTTTTCGGATTTCCAAACTTTTCACACCCCCTAACTCCCGCTCAAGGTTTTTAGGTATTTTTTATACTTTTTCAAATTTGTCTTGCACCCATCTCTTACTCAAATTAAGCTAGATGGTTGAAATTTGCTAAGTACATTTTTTTGATGGTACTAGTAGGTGCTTTTTGAGTGTTTTAAATTTTCAGCCCAGTTGCACTTCTCATAATCCTATTCTTTCAGGTTTAAAAATGCTAAAATCACGATTATATCGAGAACCATTAATTTTATCAAAAATTTGAGGCACATTCATCTGTAGTAAATTTTTTCCAAGACGCCTTTTTTTCGAGTAAATTTGGAAAATGTGATTTTTCGATACCTGGATAATCGTCGATTTCAGAACTTTCAACAAATCTGGTGGGAACTTTAACGAACTTCTAATTCAAAAATACGAGAGGGAAGTGAGAGGAGGAGGAGGAGGAACCGTTTTGAAAAAATTATAAATTTTTACAACAGGAAAACTACATATTTTTCAAAAATTGCCCTTTTCGGCAACCCGCAGCAGGTTTTTTAAGAAGCCTAAGTAGATAAAACGTCATACGATGGGATCTCAACTCAGAGTACGTCACAAACCCAAAAATTATCTAAATTGAAGAATTTCATGTATTTCAATCACGCGATTCTCCAAAAGACACATAAAGGGTCCCTACAGACAAGACATAGCTAATTTCAATTTTATAGCTCAATTTGAAGGGGAGTTCTACAAGAAACAATCTCAAAAAATAAGAAAAAACGACCAAAAAACCACGCATTTGGGAAAGGGGTGAAATGGGATGGAAGAGTCGAGACCCCAAAGGCACATCTATGGCCCCTACTAAATATACATACCGAAGTTTAACTTCCTTGCTGAATTTGGTGGGGCGATAGGGGAGGTACAGCTCTTTTTCAGGGTCAAAAAGGGGGAAAACCTCCCAATCACCCCTCCTAGTTGACTTAGAAAGTTGATTTTTGGATATGTTATACAACTTTTGGTTTTCTATCAATTGGCTGAAAAAAGAGCAATTTCTACCTTTTTGACCACTCAGTATCCCCTCCCTCAAAATGGGACAAAACTGAATTTTGGCCCAAGGTCACCCTAACTCATAATCTACCGCCAAAATGAACCGATTGATCGAATTAGAGCGATTTTAGTCGATATCAAGCGAAGTAAATGATTTTAATGTTCGGAAAAAAATTTTCGTATAAAAAAAATAAATATCTGACAAGGCTAAAAACTGTCATAATGGTCTTGTAGGACCCTAAAACGGTTTTCGTTGATATTCGCCCCCCCTCATCCTCCGTTAGTCGATAGATTATAGCAGCCTGGTTTTCATTGGCAATATGTCATAGAAAATCGAGCTAAAAAGTCAACTTAAATATTCGACTTATTATCTTTTATAAAATGAGCTGAAAAACTTCGTGAGGAATCGTCAGCATTTCAGAGACCTTGTTGTTCCATTGACCCAGATTGCTCTCAACAACTCTGGTTTTCAACTTTCCCTTCCCCCTTCCCATTTATCAAATATCAGCTTAAACCTTTGAAAATGAAGATATTCTCTTAAAGCTAAGCCCGCAGGCGAGAAAAAAATTACAACGAAAAACATTCTACGTTTAAACGTTAATTTAAAATATCAAATTTTCAATTTCGTTCTTTATGAATTAAAGTGAAGAAAGGGACTCGTGAAAATTGATACAAACCAATTATCTCGTCTATATCACTTACACACCTTTTTTTAATTTTTTTTTTTTTTTAACAAGAAAGATCACCTATTTGAATGAGCAAATGTGATAGAAGTGAGCGAAAACCTATGATAGACTGAAAACTATACCATTAAAAATGATAAAATAAACGACAATTAAACTATCTTTTCATCTTCAACACTCTGTTTACAATTCATTTGACCAATTACCCTAGGTACCGAAGGCGACGAAAGAATTCGACAATTTTTTTTGAAGGACAGGAAGGGGATATCATTGTTTATTAATTGTATATTTTAGATTACGATTACGAACAGAGCAAACAAAGCCATTAACTTGTCTCACGTTCAATATACTTAAGGTCAAGTTCTCCACAAAATCATGTAAGTTTCAACACCCATACACCGATGGTAATAAATGATTTCGTAACAAATTTATTAAAATGTTACATTTTTACACCATACCTACGTTTCCTTATCGACAACCGACAAGTATATATAATCAAAGCGTGTAAACTTTCGTACCTACACGTTTATGAATGAACTTCGAAACGAGTTTAGGATAAAAATACTCCTAATTTAGAGCTTATTTATAAATCTGGAATCACATTGTGTAGTCATATACACGCTAATTTGCGTCATTTATGTTTATCAATTGATATAAAATACCTGCTTACTTCTTATTTGAAAGTTTTTCAGAAAAAAAAACTACGATTAAACCATAAACGTAATTAGCGATTTGTTGTGTGTACCTAGCTACATTTCTCCTCATTCCTAATATTTATCTCGAGGAAAGAAAATAACATCCGAAAAAGAAATATGTTTAGCTTTATCAATTTTTTATGAAAAAAAAAAAAAACGAAATGAGCATAACTTGGGAACGAAGAAAGTTTTTTATTGTCTCAATAAATTCACGAAATCGTCCTTGAATTTCGTAATGTTTCATTATGACCAAACATTAAGAATAACGTTGGTTTTATGAAACATTTATGTGTACCTTACCTATACCTATCATTTTTTCATAACATAAGCCACATTTTTCCTTATTGCTTCGATAGGTATAGCATAGGTACTTAACATAAAAGTACCTACATGTATACTTTCGATGCACATAAATAGTTAAGTGGATACCGTATGCTATGAACATGTATTTTTTTTCATTTCCTAATTTTATACGGTTTTGTACAAAGTACCTATGGTACAACACTGCACGTGCAGTCGGCTGAGAAATTAAAAAAAAAAAAAAAAAAAAAAACATTGGTTTTGTTTAAAATAAAAAAAAAAAAAAAAAAAAACTCGATAATGTATTTACATACTCATAATACGAATACGTTGGCCGGCGATCATCAAAACTGTACTACAATGAATAAGTTGCACTTGTTGGGTAAATGTTAAGGGGTATGAGATGAGGTAAATTCAATGAACCGTACGATATGACGATGAACATGACTACCAACGTATAATTCCCTTTTTTCAGAATAGTAAACACACGAACTAAGCGTGAAATTTGGCTAATAAAGCCAATGTATATTGTAAACATATCGACTGAAGAAAAAAATAGAGTAGCTTTCAAGCGTATAATTTGAACAAGATATGGTAGAGTAAATTTTCCAAAGTATAGATACCTCACTCGAGAAAGTTGAAAGGAAAAATTTAAATAAATTAGCTAAAATTCTTTGTACTGAGATTATCTCGTGAATATTAAACGAATAAAAAAATACATCGATCATAAATAAAAGCTATCATAATGATTGAGATCTGGCTAATTTCATTTCACGTGAAGTAGAAATAATGTAGTATTGAGCAATATATTTAATTCAAGTGCAAAGTTTTATTTTTTTTTTAATAAATGCATCAGAACGAAATATTAGAAATCTACAATTTTTAATTGTTAATTATTCAAAAATCATCGGTTTAATTTTAAAATGAAATGAACGATCATTTAATGGTGGTGGTGGTGGTGGTGAGGAGGAGGGTCTAAGATTTTGAGAAAGATCAAAGAGTTCAGTTGTAAGGCATCATTTAAGAAAAATAATCTACATCATGTACTTTGGATTTACGTTAAAATTAAATTGGTTATTGAGTCTTTGAAAAGTCGTCTCAGCATTAACTAAAAATTAAATATACGGATTTGAGTACTGTAAATAACCTCTTCCCTCTCCCCATCATAACCCAAAAATATTACACATCGCACTAGATTATTAATACTGATGAGATCCCATATAAAAATTCACTGTGCCAATTTTTGCGTTGAAATGTCATTTTATAGTTTAAAAACAAGAAAAATTGAAAAAAAAAATCACCAACAATTGTTTGTACTGAAGAAACGAGATGATAAAAAAAATGCAATTTTATAGTTTAAAAAACATGAAAAATTCTTTTAAAATTCAAAAAAATATTTTTTGAATTTTTCAGCATTTTTGACGTAAAATAACGAAAAAGTTGATCAAAATGTTACTTTGCAATTGAAAAAAAAGGGGAAAATTAAATAAAAAGCATCAAAAAAACTTCAATTTTTGGCATAAAATGACGAAGAAATTGTTAAAAATCTCATTTCACAAATCAAAACACATAAACAATTGGAAAAAAACCATCAAAAAACTTCAATTTGCGACGTAAAAAGACAAAAAAATCGTTTATAAAAATGCTTTTTTATACATGAAAAATATGAAAAATTGAGAAAAAGTCATCAAAAAACTCTAATTTTTCGCATAAAACGACGAAAAAATTGTTCAGAAATGTTATATTACAAATCAAAAAACATGAAAAATTGAAAAAAAATTCACAAAAAACGTTATTTTTTTAAAGTGAAATGACGAAAAAAACATTTCAAATGTCCTTTCGAAGTACAAAAAACATAAAAAAACATTAAAAAGTCAATTTTGGCATTTCTGATGAAAAATAACGAAAAAATCGGTCAAAAATGTCATTTTACACACCAAAAAAATGTAAAATGAGACAAAAAAATTAATTTTTTGCATTTTCTGGCATAAAATGACGATAAAAAAATGTTCAAAACTGTCATTTTACACCTAAAAAAAAATATGAATAACAAATTAAAAAAATCAAAAAATATTAATTTTTTCATATGCGACACAAAATGACGAAAAATTCGTTCAAAAATATTATATTATGCATCGAAAAAACATGAAAAATATTTTTAAAAAACTTCAATTTTTTGCATTTTTTATGTAAAATAAAAAAAATTGCATCTGATGGTATTCCAATGCTCAAAAAACCTGAAAAAACGGTTATAAAAAATGACAATTCTTCAAATTTTTGATGTGAAACGTCCAAGAAATTATTCAAAAATATCATTTTGCATCCCAAAATATGTGAAAAAAATCTTCAAAAAACGTTAATTTTTCGTATTTTAGTGGTAAAAATAAAGCAAAAAATCGATTCAAATGTCGTATCTGGAAAAAATACGAAAATTTGAAGGAAAACCTTCAAAAATCGTCTTTTATTCATTTTATAATGTAGTAAAATTACAGAAAAAATTATTCAAAATATTAAGTTTATAAAAACTGGAAAAATAATTCCAAAGAAACATTAATTTATCACATTTCAGACGCAAAAAGAAGAAAATATTGTTCAAATTTCAAAATATCATTCAGTATAGTCAGCTTAAAAAACCTGAAAAATTGAAGAAAATCATCATGGAAGTTTCAATACATATTGAACACCCTGTCATTATCCATTACGTGTATTTTTTATAATCTTGAATTTAAATTGGCAAAATTAATTCAAAAATGTTTGAATTTTGAGTTGTTAACTAGAATTATCTCTCTCAGAGTAAATATTTCGACCTGATGTGACTACGATCACGACCAGTAAACGAGTTTTTGGTAATAAAAAATTGACAAATCACTATGAAAATATTTCAACGGATAAATAAAATTTTACAAAATTTTTTCAAGCATGAATCATTTGAATATTCTTATAGGAGTAAAAAGATCTACAAACAGCTAAAGTTATATCGATTTTCTCATAGGGGAATCTTCCATAATCCCAGAGCACTATACTATCAAAAATATCTTCCAATCATGCATAATGTTTTTAGCCTGATTTCCTACGTCATATTATCAATGAAAACCTGGCTATTGCCGTCTATCGACCAGCAGCGGATAAGGAGGGAACGATTTTTAGCCATGTCAGGTATTTATTTTTATTTTTATTTTTTTCCCCCAACGTTGAAATTATTTACTCCGCTCGATATCGACCAAAATCGCTCCAATTCGGTCAATCGGCTCAATTTGGCAGCGAATTAGATATATATGAGTGGGTATGAACTTGAGTCAAAATTCAGTCATGCCCCAACTTGGGGGAGGGGGTGCTGAGGGGTCAAAAACGCAAAAATTACCTGTTTTAAAATCAATTGATAGAAAATCAAAAGTTGCACAACATGTCTAAAAATCAACCTCCTAAGTCAATTAGGAGGGGAGATATGAGAGTTTTCCCCCTTTTTGACCTTGAAAAAAGGACTGTTCTTCCCCTATCTCCCAACCAAATTGAGCTAGGAAGTTGAAATTTGATATGTACGTTTAGTTGGGGCCCTAGATGTGCTTTTTGGGAGTTCCAACTTTTTAGCTCCATTACTCCCTCTCACACCATCAAAAAAGTAGATTTTGATCGCTTTTTTTCATTTTTAAAGTTTTTTAAGTTTGTTTCTCACATAACTCCCTTTGGTAAGAGGCCCAGATGTGCGTTTTGGGGGTCTCGACTTTACAATCCCCTTTCACCGCTACACAGCCCCTAATATGCAGTTTTTTGATCGTTTTTCCTTATTTTGTGAGATTGTTCCTCGCATAATTCCCCTCCAAATCGAGCCAGGAAGTTGAAAAAAGGTATGTACATTTAGTAGGGGCCCTAGATATGCCTTTTCGGCGTCTCGGTTTTTCGGCCCCACTTCACCCCCTCGCCGCCTCAAAAAGGTGGTTTTTTGGTCGTTTTTTATTATTTTTTGAGTTTGTTCCTGGCAGAACTTCTCTCCAAATTGAGCTGAGAAGTTGAAATTAAGTATATACATTTGAGCTTTAGATGTGCCTTTTGGGGATCTCGACTTTTTAGCTCCATTGAACCCTTCCTAACCGCAATGCTTTTTTGTCAATTCTCATAATATTGTAATATGTCACGAAAATCAGTCTGAAAAATCATTGGTAAACGAATCTTTTTTTTTTTTCATTTCTCTTAATTACCACTATAACTGAGATGAACTATTGAACTATCAACAGCTGACCAGTAGCCTTAGGTCTGTTTGGAATTGTCTCCACAGACAGGTAATTTAGACAGGAGATTAACAACATAGAAGAATGATAGGGTATACATTGGACTACGATTATACATTTTTCTCAGATGTCGTTAACAAAAATGCAAAAAAAAAAATTCCTCTCACCTATCAACTCTCGCTAGTAAATTACCTCATCACTGAGAAAACTCATTCTGGATCAAATTCAGCTGATCAATACATATGACTGATGCATGGATTACAGAAGAATATTAATTTCCTCGTGTTTATATAATTTTCATTCTTTAGTTATATCATTGACAACGACAACGATGACAACGATGACGATAGAACGACCATGCAGTATGGTACACATTCACATACTCACTAGATAGGTAGGTAGGTAGGTAGGTACAATACTCATTCAGCGTGTAATTTTTTTTTTACGTAAGTAGGTATATATCTAATACACGGGTATTGTATATATTAAATACGTAGCTATATCCAATAAAAAATTAGCAACATAAAAAGGCACGTGTTCTATCACATAGTGGTCGCAGTATCACGTTTATGAATTCAGATTCAGCGTGCATGTGTAAATCATAATAAAGTAAAATGTATCCATCGATAACTCAGCGTATACGAGTATGATATAGCTAAACAGGTAGATCATATATGGAGAAAAGCTGAAAAACAACGCTTAAATAAATTCAGCAAAGTTCTGGACAATTTCAAGGTTAAAAATACGAATACACGCTCAACTGAGCAACGTACAGATACACATTTCGCTTCGTAGAATTTTTTTAAATTTTTTTTTCGCCTATCAATTAGCATAATACAACTACTCGTGTCGTGATCATTTTGTCGACATTTTTCCTACATACGTTTATAAGTATTTTATGGTCCAACTCGGACAAGTGTTCAAGTAGGTACTAGATATAGAATTATTGCTGGCAGCGCAGCAACCATCAAAGGTATCACGCTGATGCGAAGAAATTTCCATGAATAACGAACGAATCTTTCACCGTATCCTTGAATCGATCACCTCGTTCGTACTACCTTGGATGGCATATTATACTCAGGTGTATCTTAACATCGTGAACCACACACTTCAGCATCCATGATCTAACGTTATTGGTCATATAGATATACACGTAGCGTATATAAATTTAATGATGAAAGTAATTTTTCATCTCGAAAGTACATTACCTACATAGGATACTTTGTATCGGGCCAGTGAATATTTTAATTCCTTTTCAACTATAAAGCATTCAATGTAAAATCAATTACCGCAACTGTAATCGTTCGCCCATCGCGTTAATTAATAAATCACGACGTCTTTTTATAATCACCGTGTCTGGTCTTATTCAAGCGTCAAATACGCAAATTATTGGCCCAATGTTGTAAAATAATGCAATATTTTTTTTCTATAACAGCAAAGATGATATGATCATTTGTACATACGATATCCCTTTTGACGTGTACTTCCTCGTAAGTCTACGTACAATCAACGAGACCATCTTTAACATTCTAACGATATATTCCAAATAAGGACGTATACGTGTATATACCACAAGTACACGAGCCCGGAAATAACCTTTCAACGTTATACACGTAAAATTACTACACCCTTAACTTCTTTTTTTTTCCTCCATCTCAAACCTACCTACCAAATATCAAGTTAGTATTCAAAATGCTATACGAGAATAAACGCGATGGACTCGTGTCCAGTACGAAATATTCACCTTTTTACCTTCGCATCTTTCGCGATAAAAACCGAAAACAACAATTACACTTGCATACTTTAATAATAATCGTCGTATACGTGAAAATGATACAGGTACCCAGGCGTTTAATAAACTTGGCCAATATAACAATAGGTGATGAGAGTGACCTGAATTTTTAACAACAATTATGTATATCTCGTCTCGTACACCTTTACCTATACATTATGCACTTATACCCGTATAACGATTAATCAAGGATGTTGCGGTGATTTATAAGCATCGTCGAAGCAAAACAGACTATAAATAGGTAGACTATATACTCTCGTGGGTTTTTTTTTTCACCTCGACTATGTATATATATATAGATATACACATAGATACGTAAGATGAGAAAATTAAGAAAATTATATACCTTAAATACCTATACGAATCAATTAGAAAGAAATTAATTATACCGAAAGTTGGATATTCAATTTTTTTTTTTTTTTTTGATAACACCACTGTATAATGTGTACAGGTACATCGATTAAAGTATGGCCGAGGTGAGAGATGAGAGAAGGGAAAAGGATGAAGGACGTGTTTTGTTTGATTTCAGACAAAGAATAATGGAAATGAACGAAACGTTGATTAATTAATTAGGATTTTTTTTTTTTTTTTTTAGCAGCTAACGACGTTAATATGCGGTTGAATGTCGATACATTTGCATTGTTTTAGTTCAGTATGGTATTAGGTTAGCTACACCTATATACGCTGTGTGGTGTGTATATTTGAATATAAAAACACATTAATTAGAAATTTTCTAACGATTCGTTCATTATTTCATATCAATGTTTTGTACGCATATTGTTTGTTTTTCGATTGTTTACGTTTGCATTGGTCGTGTGCTTTTTACGTGAATTTTGAATCTAAATCGCGAGAAAGGAAGATTTATTAAATCATCATGATTTTTAATTGATAAGTATTTGAGAAAATCGTGTTCAGCCAATGATTAGGATTGGGTGTGGGAATAGAGTGAGCGGCCAGATTCAGGAATCAGGAAATGTTTACAACGTTTCACGACACCCCAGCGAGACTCTGTAAAAATTGATTGAAAAACAAAACGAAATTAATCTCCAAAAAAAAAATCATCGCTTTACGATACTTTAACTGGTTGATTTTCGTGAAATATTGCGAGCCTGATTTTTCAAAACTATATTTTTAGGGAGGAGGGGGACTGAAAATAAACCTATACTCCGTCTACATACCAAATTTCAACTCTCAAATTAATTTAAAAAAGACATGCGAAAAACAAAATTAAAAAAAAAAAGAAAAGAAAATCCGCCAAAAAAACATTTTTTTAGTACTGTAAAGGAGTTTAAATCAGGCTGAAAAGTTAAAATCGCCGAAAGGCATATTTTAAAACCTATACCAAGTCTACATACCAAATATCAATTTCCTGGCTCAATTTGGAAGGCAGATATGAGAAGAACAAATCATCAAAGAATAAGAAAACCTGCCCAAAAAACCACATTGTTCGTGCTGTGAGGGGAGCAATTTGGCTGAAAAGTTCGAAATCCCGAAAAGACACGTTCTTAAGTCTCTAATAAAGGTATATGCCAATCATTAACCCTTTAGCTTAATTTAGAAGGGAGATACGGCTGGAACAGCTTGTTTTTAAGGCAAAAAAGGGGGAAATCCTCCATATCTCCTCTTCTACTTGACTTAAAAGGCTGATTTTTGGATATCTTATACAACTGTGAATTTTCTATCTATTGGCTCAAAAAAGGAACAATTTTCGAGTCTTTGACCCCTCAGCACCCCCTCCCCCAAATTTGTACATTATTGAATTTTGACCCATTGTTATCTCCACTCATATATATTCAATTCGTCGCCAAACTGAGCCTATTGACCGAATAGGAACGATTTTGGTCCATACGGAGCAGAGTAAATAATTTTAATTTTCTAGGATGAAAAAATTAATAAATTAAAAAAAAAATATCTGTCATCGCCAAAAGTGGTCTTAATGGTCTTCCAGGACTACAAAACAGATTTTCATGATACTCCCCTACCCCCCCCCCCCCGCAAGGCCCAGGACTGTCGTTGTTCAATAGGCAATAACAGCCTGATTTTCATTTTTGGAGTAAATGATTCATCAAACCTTTAACAGATGAATTTTAAATACGTACTGAATGTAAAAATGACAACTTTCAATTCTCTAGTTCAATTTCAACTTGAAAATCGATAAAAATTACTAAAAAAAACTTAAAAACGGGGGAGGGGGGAAACAAGGTTACTGAACACTCAAAATTACCCTCCTAAACAACTGTAGCATTCGTACTAAATCTACTTACATGCTAAATTCATGGACGTCGAGTTGAGGAGAGGAATCAAAACTAGGTGAAAAAATTGTGAATCGTAAAAAGTTGGCAAAAAATTTATAGAGGGAAAAAATAAAAAAATTACGCCAACTACACAAACTAATCAATACAAATTTAAAACCTCTAAAAATGTAATTTTAGTATCCACTTGAAGTTGAATTTACTGTGCCCCTGACTAAATTTCAACCGCTTAGCTCATGTTGACCAGCAAATGTACGCTGGACAAACTCGAAAAACAGCTTGAATCGAATACCATCTTTTCAGGGCTCTAGAAAGTTGTGAAAGGTTATGAATCTTCAAAAGGCATGTATAAATAATTCTCTAAATCTACGTGACAAATTTCAGCTCTTTAGCTCAATTTAAAGGAGAATTGTATGGAAAAGGGATTTTTTTTAAGGTCAGAAAAGTTGAAAACCCTCCATATCTCTCCTCTTAATTTACACAAGAAGCTGATTTTTCCTTATATATGTTACTCGCATTTCAATTCTCCATCGATCAGTTCAAAAGCGAACAATTATTACCATTTTTCCCCTCAGCACGCCCTTACCCCACTTTTAGTACAACTGAATTTTGATCAAACGATTTTGGTTGGCATTGAACCAAGTGAATAGTCTTTAGGGGCGAGGGTAGGGGGATGGGACTGAATAGAAAGAAAAAATATCTGACATGCCAAAAAATAATCTTAATTGTCTTCCAAGATACCACCCTCTCCCCTCCCACCAATCTCTATTCACGTTAATAGCCTACAATGGCCAGGTTTATTTAAAAAATATAACACGTAAAATCAGCTGAAAATTTCTACAAAAATGACTTGACCAATACATCAGGAAATAATCAACTAATTAAAATTTGTAAAACCAATTATAACTCATATATACTAAAATTAGATTGAAAATCTCGAAAGATTTGAATTCAGGGTCGAGACAAATCGATTTAAACACATACACATCCCTACTTTGAAAACTAATAAATAGATCGTAAATGCGAATCGATCCGAATTTCCGTACAAACAACAGTAACGATCGATTAATTCACTTCATTAATTTGTTGTTCAATTCGTTATTAAATGAGATTTTACAATGCGTCGCACGTTGAGGACGAAATTCTTTTCATTTTGACATCGAACTTAGCCGCTGATAATTTTCATTCGAGTTTAACCAACTGAATATAAATCGATGTGTAAATCAATTTATGATGAAAAGAAGCCGAAAAAATCGTCTTTTATCAGATTTTTATCTGCAAATTTTTACGGTAGATATCTAATCACTTCAATACTCGATAAAATTTCGAGATGGGACACTTTTTTTCGGATTCTCTAATAATTTTTGAATTGTTCAAACGAGCTTTAGATTCATCTAAGCAAATGGTTCAGAAAACCTTTTGAAATTTTTTTGACAAAATTCAAATTTTTCAAAAGCATTGTTAACGAGTAATTAAGGGTATTCTAACCCCCCTGCCCCACCGCCAAAAACCTCCTGACACTGTCTTGACCCTCGCTCGTCAAACAATTTATCATTTTATTTTATAAAACTTCCCAAGTAATTTATAGAAAAACACAGAGTCGTGGTTTTTTTCAAGGAATAAAAAAGTTAATTTTTCCAAACCCCTCCCCCTCGTACCAGGAAAAGCTCGGATAGACATGAATTTTTCCATACTTTTACACGCCAAAGGGGAGGGGGCGAGGGGAGAAATTGACAAAACTAGGGTTCTTACTAAGTGTACACACCGTTTCAACTTCCTAGCCCAATTTGGAGGAGAGTTATGCGAGGAACAAACTCAAAAAACTCAAAAAATAAGAAAACCTGATCAAAAAACCACATTTTGGGGGCTGTGAGGGGTGCAACGGAGCTGAAAAAGTGGAACCCTCAAAAGCCACATTTAGGGCCCCTACTGAACGTACATACCACAATTCAACTCTCTAGCTCATTTTGGTGGGAAGATGGGGGAGTTGAGATGTACAGAGAGTGACCTTTCTATGCCACCTCACATTCGTTAGAAAAATTCCTTGCCTTGTGCCATCACATAGAGAAAATTTCGACCCTCCCCTCCCCGTAGAAATTCTTGATTAGAGTGAATCAATTTTTCACATTTACTCGACAACTCTCTTCCATTAAAAACAATCGATTAATTTAGTTACTTTGACAAATAAAAAATCAATTTTTTTTAATTAAAAGCAAAAAATTTTATTTGATTGATTATTTTTTGAAAATTAATCTACAAAAATCGATTCTCTTTCAAAGTCAATATTACAAATATGTATACGAGTCATAAAATTTAGATTTTTTCATTTGAATTCCTTCCAGTAGAAAATTTTGAATCGATGTTTTTCCGCCCTCGCCCCTATCTCTCTTCAACACAAGGAAATATGTTAGATTAATTGGTTCAATAAAACGAAATCAATTTTTTATACATTAATATTCAATAGGTTGATTGTAATTTTTTTTTCTTAAAAATAAAATCAATCTACCTAGCTATATTTTTTTGTTAATTTATTGAAAATATGCAACAATATTAATTAATCGATTGCATAAGCTGGAAATCCAATTTATAACTAGAAAAAAAAAAACTTACATCACATAGAATCTACAAAATACGAGATTTTATTTCTAAAAAAAAAAAAAATCACCACGTTATATTTTCTCTGCCATAAACATGCATTTAAGAGGAAAAAAATTGTCCACAAAAAATGGTAATTTTTTATACGTTTTCTTCCGCCTTAAATATTTCAAAATCTTCGACAAATCAACCAGTTATACGTTAAAAATTCTATCTTTTTAACCTTGAAATAGAATTATGAAAATGGAAAAAAATGTTAATCATCCCAATTAGTACAAGTTTCTCCTTTTAACACCTGGTAAACTATGCATATTGCATATACCTACGTTAGCTATATTCACATAGTGGTGATATAATTCTCCAATATGTAATCATTGGAAAAAATGATCTAGTAATAAGACAGAAATAAAAATCATTTTCTAATTTAAATTCATTCGTAGTAGGTAGGTAGGTAGCCCTAGGTACGTATTGAAAATATGAATTTTAAGCCAAAATCTAACACGTTACTAAATGTTTTTAATATAAAATAAGTACCTATATGTTATTTAAAGAAAAAAATGAATAAATAATAATAATTACTTATTCACCCTGCACCAGATTTAATTATCGCGAAAATTAAACTCCAAGGTCGAAGAAATAATACGTATAAGTAAGTATACGGAGATAAATGGCAGGGGGTGCTACGACGCTATAAACGTTTAATAAATTAGGTCAAAAATTTCAAAATATACATAGCTATGTTACCTACATTAACACCAGTATACGCGGTTTACAATACCTACCTATAAAGCTACAGCTACGTGTAGATATAAATTATTTCATGTACACGTCATACACACCCCGCACATAGCTAGGTATACCTATCTAACCTACGCATTCCGGTAAAAATGACTAGTTAAAATGTCTAATTAGCGAAATAAAGGTAAAAATGTCAAAACTCTAGCAGCTTGCCACAAATACCTAGTTAACACGTTAATTACAACGCCAACAAATATACCGTATTTAACCCTTTAATATACGTTTTACTATACGTACTAAGTAGGTACTCGGATAGGTAATAGGTATACATGTGTGTGTATAAATAGATACGTTATAATATTTCTAAATTCCAAAGACGCACATGTTACCAGCAGCCTTTGCTCTTAGTGCGGTATTTTTTGCATTATTTATAATCTTTATCTTAATTAAGTATTATAGAAATCGGCATCTCTATGATGTGGCGCTATACCTACACACTATAAAAATTCACCGAATCGTTACGACGACCTCCATCTCTTTCTGTATCAAGGGAAATGTTTTTATTTTCGTCTTTCTCTTCTTCTTTTTTTTTTCCTTCATTTATATCGCATCGTACGAGTATTTAATACAACCAGGTATATAAGATATGATTACATCCTCATACTCTTGTATTATGCTTGGAATAGAAACGAAACAAAAAAAAAATAATAAAAGATCTATAAGTCGTCGTCATCGTCGTCTAGTCGAAATCAATTGTCCTAGGTATATGCCTACGTATACGTATTTGCATTTTGATAGGTACGTGGTGCGAATCATACCCAATAAATGGGCACCTACTGTCTCGCTATGAGTCGCAGACCTTGCTCACAATGCAAGCAAAAATATGGTATAATATTGGCGAAGGTTTGTTTGCAGCTTTCTTAACCTAATTATTTCGAGGACGTAGATAATCATCAACATTTAAGTAGTAAGATTTTGTTTACAAATTGATCGAAATTTTTGTTGTAAAAATTTTCGATTAAGATCTATTTTATATACGCCAAGATTGCTGGTAAATCTAGTACACATTTATAAGATTTCAGTGCTTTGTATATGTAATATCTATTTGGAGAATATTGCAAAAATTTACATTTCAGATAGATGTACCTACACATACATATATATATATATACCCGAGCGTTCAAATTCCTCCTCATATACGTATATTACGTTGTGGATACGTAGACGTAGGTAAAGGTATACATACCAGTTATACTATGTCTCGAGACGAAGTGTAAAAAAAATTTGCCATTGTACCCGAACATATTGTAAAATATCTATATTTATACGAAAAAAAATTCCCATCGAGTACATAATATAAAATAGGTACCTATCAAAATTGGATTTCCATTTATTTTTATCAGTTTACCAGCAGAAAAAAAAAACTATCGAAGAAATTCACTTCAGTACGCATAGATAGGTAGGTATAGGGGTACGTACAGGTACCTACTACCTACCTAGTGGTACTTAGGTTAGGTGCATGAACAATTTAAATTTCAAAATAGAGGTATAAAAATATAACCTGCTCGTATGTGTATTTTACCGACGAGAAACATTTACTACGTATTTACGACCATCTGCTATGCCTTATAATACATATAATAAATTTCAAAATAATACTAATCTTTTACGAAAGCAGTAAAAATTTCATCCGCGAGATACGAAAAATTTAACAATATGTGTGAAAAATTTTCAACCACCCCCCCCCCTCCCAGTGCATACAATGAGGTGGTGTTGAAGCGAAAAATCAAAATCCGACTTGAAAAAGCAAACCCTAAACGTACATATTTACTTCACAATAAACAAGTATGGGATCCTAAAGCTCTCCCCTCCCCCCTCTGTTGAATGTTTCCTCGAAAATTTATAATGGTCTGATTTTTGTAAAGTGAAGCGTCCCTAGATGTTTTTTTTTTGAATAGTGGCGCAGGTACAGGTAGATATTGAAGTGAATAGTTGAAAGCCTGAAACACCCAAAAAGGCATATCTAGCACATCTATTGAATCTATAGACCAAATTTCATCTTCCAAGCTGAATTTAGAGGGGAGTTATGCGTGCCACGAACTTGAAAAATAAGAAAAACTGTCCAAAAAACTACATTTTCAGGGTTGTAAGGGGACTAAAAAGTTGAAATTTTAAAAAAGCACATTTAGGCCTCGTACTGCATTTATATGCCATATTTTAGCCCTCTGCTTCAATTCGAACGATGGGTGGAACAGTCTTTTTTCAATGTCGAGGTGTGGAAACACCCCTCCCACCCCTCACTCATAGGAGGCTGGTTTTTGGATATTATAAATGACTTTTGATTCTCTATGGATTGACATCATTTTTGCCATTTTAGTCTCTTAACATCCCCTCTCCGAATTTTGACATAAGGTCATCCCCACTCAAAAATAGAAAATTCGCTGCCAATCTAAGTCTATTGCGTAAATTTGAACGATTTTGGTAGGTATCAAACCGAGTGAATGATTTTTGGTTTCGGTGGAGGGGGGAGAGGGATAAATAAAGTAAAATAAAGGGAATAAATATTTGACATGGCTAAAAATGGTCTCCGTGGTTTTGTAGGACCTCTAAACAGATTTATTTGATAATTTTACCCCCTCCCCTCATATGACGTAGGTCGATAAACCGTACGAGCGTGGTTTTCATGTACTCAAATGCTTATTTTTTGATCATTTATTTTCGATTAGTTCGCTGAATCTTAGCTCACATCATTTGGGATGTGTTTCCTACAAATTTTAGGCATAAATTAGTAAACGCCTCCTTCTCACATGAACAGAGATGCAAATAAAGGAGATGGACTTGAATATCCATCCACAATTTTAACCCATCTCTGTGTAGGAGTCACCCTCCGTAAAGAACTACAAGGACTATAGTAGGTCAAGTATAGAAATTTGTCTTTGTGTCTCAATATTAAAATTTTCCAAACGACTTTTTAGGTACTAATAAAACATGATTTCAAACGTATTCACGACTTATCATCTCGTCCTGTCGGGGGAGGGGGAGGAGGGCATGAACGTAAATTTTTTCTTTATAATATTTCGATCAATTTTTTTTTTTTTTAAACTTGGCATGAAAGTGAAGGTATCTTGGGAGGAGTTTTGTGGATTTAAAAATAAAATTTCAAACCCTAAATGTGATCTCAGTAATACGAGAAAATTCTTTCAAATTGCCAGCCCAGAAAAAGGGCTCTACAAATCTTCTCAAATGTTTTAAAGTCTATTCCAAAAGTATGTATAGAGTCTGAAAAAATTTTTTAAAAAATCAAAACAACTCCCCTAAGATACCTTCACTTTTATATCAAGTCTGAAAAAAATTAGGCGAAAATTCGAGAAGAAAAAAATTAACGTAAAAACCTCCCCTAAAGTACTGGGAAGCTTAAAATACTCCTAATAACACGAGGAGACTTCTTCGCATAGCCAACTTGGAAAAAGAGGACCTATAAGCAGCCCCATCGCCACAATTTTCAAAGTCCTTTTCAAGGTCACATATATTTTCATCGCGACAATAATAAAAAATGTAATAACTTTCACCTCTTTTTCAGTACCAAATTCAAAGCGATTTTGAGGACCGCAAAGCAATTTTTTAAAGTAATTTAAAATTCTATGATATGGTTTATACCCAGTTTTTTCAAAAATACACTTTCTAGAATGAATTTTCCTAAAAGAGTTCAGAAAAATCACTCAAAAAATAACGTTGAATTTTTCACGAATCATCAGTTTACAAACAAAGCTGTTCGATGTTCAATGTAATTTTAATACTTCATTAAAAAGTATTTTATTTCACGCTGGTTTTGATACCCCTGCCCCCCCCGGCTACACTACTGCCTCCAACCCTGGTAGAAATTTCTCTTCTGAACTACATTGGTCCAAAATTTAAAAAAAACAAAAATTTCGAACCAAATTTCATCAGAAACAGCTCTAATACGACAATTTTTAACCACAAAGACCTATATCATTTTTTTTTCGTAAACTGGCTTATTTTCAAAAAAAAATCAACCTCTTGTCAACGAAAATAAGTACGAATTCTTGATCTTTTAACTAGTTTACCTAGGTAAATTGAATTTTTTATTTTTCAAATTTCAATATTTCACCCCCCCCCCTCGCCACCACACCTCTTCAATTGGAAATTTTTGAATCATTCAATCTTCGAATCCAAGACCAACTTTACTAGATGGAGATAGGTCAAAATGAAGTGGAGATTGAGTCCTGAATTCTCTAGAAAATATTTGAAGGGCTCAAGTCATCTAAATCTCTATCATTGAAAACCGAAGAAAATAAATCAGTAATTTGGATCATCTCAGCGCCAAACCAAGTGAAAAATTTTCAAATTTCAGAAAACCATGAAAATTTCAAGTATATTAGATTATCACATTCAAAGTGGTCGACAGGGGAGAAGAAGTTGAGATATCAAGTCCCAAGGTCTAAGGTGTTTTTTTGGCACCTTTTTAGACGAGTAGAAAAAAGGAAAACGAATTTTCCTCGTGAGGAAAAAAGGTCTCGTATAGAGTCATTTAAACCTCGCTTCTCTCTGAGCCTGAAATTTCTCTCGGTAATTATATGCCCCAAACCGTTATTCTAAACAGATTTTTTTTCAACCTTAAAACCACATTTATTCTTAATTTTCGTCTTTAGATAGACATACGACTCGAATGATAAAATATCGAATATATTATAACATAATTGTAAAAGACGATTAAACCAAATAGAACAACTTTTGTTTCCGTCTCGGTCGATGCATTTTAGGAATGAGGAAACCAACATCGAAGAATTAATGAAAGAAAAAAGATGCTCTCAAATGAATTCTCTACCAATACGACGAATAGGTACAGAAGTACCTGGTCATAAGAATGCGCCTATCGAATAGTTTTATCTACGTATTTGTATACATTTAATCGAAGCTATTAAAAAATTTATCGTAATTTTATAATTTTCAAAACCTTACTTATACGTACAGACTACGTTTTTATTTTACTCGCCGCAGCGTAAAAGACTTAATGGCTGTGTTTGGTCGCAATCAACTTCTCGCATGTAATTTTCCATTGCGAACTGTCGACCACTGACCGTGAACCAATTTACGCTTAGTAACGGATCAAAAGCGAGGAAAAATACGCTCAAATGTCTCCAGCCGAGTCGCAAATGGATGCAATTTTCTCGTAAAAGATCGTCCAAGTTGGACGAAAAAATTCCGCAGTCCAGATATCATACGTATAACGTGTTAGTGAAATATTGTACACTAACGTCGAGTTGTTGAAACTCAAAGCACCAACACGAGTTGAAAATATCATCTGAATATAAAAATTTACCTACTACGCAATAAAAATTTTCATTCGTAGGTTTCATCATAAAAACAGAAAAAATATACGAAAAGCAAGTTATCCTGCTGAATAATCTTCGGTGGAGGGGGCCCCCTATTTAAAAACTTAAAAATGTACCAAGATTATCGTCACCGAAATATCAAGTTAGGATAAATCTTTAACAAAGGGTACTCTCAGATAAGAATAAGCGGAATGCCCTTGATCTCAGATTTTCGCAATTTTCACAAATCAGCATTGGATATTACTGAACAAAATTTTAGAGACAAAAACACCCTCCCCTTTCCGCCCACCTCATTCAGAATATCGAAAAAAAATTCTGTATTCACGCGTATTATTTAGGAAAATTTATGATTTTAATCAAGATATTTACAAGGATGATAGGTCTATGGACACGATTTTTGCCAAAATCCCACATTCATAGGGGGAGGGGGGTGAAATTAACCAAAAATACTTTGAATTGTTCCAGCAGCAAACTCTAGAGGCGTACATGAAATTTTTTTCACCAAACTGTACGTTTTAACCAGTAAGTATATTTTTTTTCAATTTTTTTCCACTTTTGGGCCTTTTTCAAAAACTTGAAAAATACTCAAAAATACGTATTTCTCAAAAATAACAGCTAGTACGCTAAAAATGAGTAAAAATAAAATTGCCCAGCGTGAAATTTTGTATCAGATCGGGTCATTAAAATTTTACCTGAGGAACATAATTACAGAGTTGTGAGTATGGGCACATAGATGTGGGGGGGGGGAGGTAAAGGGACAAAATACGAACGATAGTTTCGAACGAAAGATGAACGTCAGATTTGTATTAAGTGTATCTGAATTAGTCGAAAAGCATTCCTTTCCTAATTTTTTGACCCATTTTCAACATGAGAAAAATTGTAATTTTGTTCAAAAAAAGTAAATTTTAACTTTTATATAAACACCAAGTAACAAATAATACCGAATGAGCTTTGAAATTTTTTATATTTTCTATAAGTGTTGATATAAAATCGTAGACGAGTCGTACAGAACTTTCGCGGCCGAGTTTTGGGACCCAAGAGCACCCCCCTCTCCAATTTGGGGCCATACCCCTAAGCTGTTTATGTTGGAGTCGTTTTCGCATAAATCGAACATCCTGAATACGATAATAAAGTCAGATTCACTATTTGACCTCAATTAATACCTTGTTTCAGTACAAAGCTACCTCCAAATCTTTACACTTGCGACAATGCTCAAAATAAGGGTGTTCATTGGGGTCACGTAGTGAATCTGACTTCATTATCGTATTCAGGGGGTCAGAAAATTAGAAATTGAGTGATTTTCGACTGATTCAGATACTCTGGATGCGAATCTGGCCTTTATTTTTCGTTCGAACCTCTCATTCACATTTGGTTCTTTTACGCCCCCCTCCCCTATCTATCCCTCAAGCGCCCATGTACACAATTCTGCTACTATATTCCTCAACCAAAATTTTAATGACCCGATGTGATATGAAATTTCACGCAGAATAATTTTATTTCTATTTATTTTTAGCGTGTTGACCATTATTTCTGAGAAAGACGTATTTCTGAGGGTTTTTTAAGTTTTTTAAAACGGTTTAAATCTCAAAAAAATTTTTAAAAATATTTTGGCGAAAAAAATGCGATGTAATTTCCTAGGGCTCGTAATTGCAGCAATTCGAATTTTTCTTTTGTTACCCCCCCCCCAGCTTCCAACAGAGGGAAAATTTTTAAAAAATTTTAAAAATTCATGCCAATGGATCCACCATTTTTCTAAACTTTTGAATTGAAATCATGATTTTTTTTTCTCAAATATGCGTGAATCGAGAATTCTTTTCGAAAAAAAAACCTTTTTTGATATTTTGAACGAAGAAGGTGTGGGGTGGGGGGGAATTTTTTAGCGATACTTAATAATTATTTGTGAAAATTTTGAAAATCTGAGATCAAGGGCATTTCGGTTATTCATATCACCTCGAATCCATTACTGAGTTTCTTACAGATACTTTATCATATCTTCAAAGTATATTTCACCATCGATAATCTCAAAAATGATAAAAATTAGTCGATTTTTTTTTAATATTCAATTTGAAAAATTTTCTAATTCAACATCCTCATCGATAAGATCTACATTAAAAACATGGATATCCTTTTTCCTTCGAATATAAATTTTCCTGTGACACATCGAATGATAAAAATCACCATCATCGAACGAGTCATACGTTTATTTAGCATAAAATTCTTTTTAAAAAAATCGCCTTATCACCAAACAAACATCAAATTCATCTGATATAAAATGATTTCATTTCGTTTCGATTAATCACTGCCAAAAACGTGAATCGTAAATACACAGAACGTTATCAAAATTTGATTTATCATCTTTAATTAGTTGTGTAGTGTATAGCTCTCTAGACCTGCATCAACAAAACAGTTACTTTCATCTCGATATAAGTCAAGTACTAAGATAAAAGATTATTCGATACGAATTTAAATACCTTAGCTATATATATATCTAACAACTTATGTAGATTTTTTTGGGGCCACGTAAAAGCATACCAAGGTCCGGGTACCTGAATGCAAAGCATACATTCGTGTAGCTTGTCAAAATTGATAAATTAAAAAATTCTCATTCTAATAACCGCACAGTGAATATAATTTTTGCACGAGTAAGTTTAAAAATGAAAATTCAAGGTCTTGGGTCATCGATGCTTTTATATGTATCTATTTTGTAACATTGTAAAAATTATTGTCGCCGAAAATGATTCATTATTTCGAATAATTATCAAACAGAAACAACGTTTTGGGAGATAAAATAACACCGCTTTAAGTATATATCGTATACCATTAGGGTAACCTTCAACTAGAGTGAAAAAATTTTCAATAATTATTCAATCCACAACGTCAATGTGGTAACAAGAATATTATTCTTGCGAATAAAAAATTCAAAATTCCTACATACTTCAACAGGTTATTGGCGACCGTAAAATTGATAAATATAAAATAAATCGTTGTAAAAACTCACTTAATCACAACAGTGTTCGTCATTATTGTCTAGTTTGTTTTTGTTTTGTTTTTTTTTCAAATTATTATTATTATTATTAATAAAATAAATAAATACGAATTAAAAATGAGAAAAAAAATTATTTCAATACATTATTCGTCGATTCGAACTTTAAAAAATTTTAAAACATCGCGCGAATTATTATTTATTTATTTTTTTTTTTCGATTTTACGTAGATATTATAAAATGCAAAAAAAAATAGAGTTGTTAATCCGGCCGGTACCCGCGTGAAACTGATTTTTTTTCCTGCCTCGTCTCGATACTCGAAACACTCTAAACAGTAAAATACATCGGTAATATATGTTTTGCGAGTGTGTGTAAATGTGAGTGTACCATGTTTTACGGTAATATGCCCCCACTATTTACGGTGCACTTCACCGTTTCCATCCGTTACCTGTAGATTGAAAAAGGTACACCGAGTCGGCCCAACGTCTGTGAAAACCTCCTCCTCCTCCATCCTCCTCTCTTCAGTTTAGGTTACGTACTGTTGAGCTTATAGCGTAAAAGTTGTTTACCTGTGATCCGCGCGTATTGTACTCGAATGTATAAGTAATAATAAAAAAATAAAATAAAAAAAAAACTCTCCATAAACAAATGGGTCGAGTAATTTGACCAACAACGTGAGTATAAAATTCGAGTATTAGGTAAATTCAACGTTTATGAAAATAAACCCTAAGATGTAGATAGGGTACGTACTCGTACATCTTCGTATACGCAAAGGCTAAAAAAAAAAAAGGGTACCTGCCAATGGAGGTAGAAAAAATTCAATCTTCTTATTAATATATAAATATTCGATCAATTGTCTGTTGAAATGGTGGAAAAAAAAAACACCGCAAATAGAATATAGATTACCTTGAAATGCTTGAAAAAGCCTTAAAAATTTTCCAACATTGCATTGTTCTTTTCACAATAAACAAATCATCACGCGTCAATGAACCGCAGACAAATTTACGAAAAACGAAAGATGAAAGAAATTTTTTTCATTGCAAAGTCGATTGTATAGGAATTTTGAAAATTATCGAGAGGAATTTTCGCCTCAACGAATGAGTTAGTTGTAATTGCAACGTAGTCAATTAATTCCCTACTCGTTTCATCTTGTTTACTTACCAAGTAAAATTAAACACGATGTGATGAAGAAATTGTATATACTTGTTGCTTAGCTAATCAAAAACCACTGGAAAAATTTTGGAATTCGGAGATGAAAAAAAAGTCTCTTTATAGAAAATAAGTACACGTACCTATTTAATTTATTTAAACGACAGAAAATCAACCAAAAAATATAAAACGAAGTGCTCGCAATAAAAAAAAAATGATACTATTTTTTAGTCAAATGATGAAAAATTTCAGATAAGAAAGGTTTCTCGACTTTTTGATCAAAGTAGAATTCCATTGAATAGGAGAAAGTATATGAAAAATTGAAAATAATGGGCGAGGAAAAAAATTCACATCAAGTGAAGTAGAAGGGTCGAAGAATATTCCAGGATCAGTGATAAGTACATAGTATTGAATCCTATGCTCGAAATCCGTTCGCCTTTTTCATACGTGAAAAGGTATTCCCGGACAATGGGGTAACAATACCCGGCTTCTGGGAGGGAGGGGGAAGAGGATTTGCTGAAAATGTTTTTTAAATACAAAAAATACGAGTATATAACCAGAGCAAAAGGAGAGCAAAAATTTGGAAAATTTCGAAAGTTAGGAGTCGGAGAATTGGTATTTCAACGTATTTCTACACCCTAAATACGGAATTTTACCGTTTTTCGGATGTAAACATCGCTCACAGGAGGGGAAAGAAGAGGAGGGTGGTTTTACACCCTCCGCTCTAGTTTTCGCCACTATTCTCGGATAAGGATAGGGAAAATCTTCCTGTTCTCAAATTTTCATAATTTTCTCAAAGCATCGTTAGGTATATTCTGAAAAAATTTCAGGGCCGAAAAAATCCCCTCCCCCCAATCGCTCATAATATCGAAAAATTAAATTTTTTTTGAAAAAAATTCTGCATTGATCCGTATTGAAGCAAAAATTATGGCGTTTTAGTCGAAATGTTGAGAGTAAAAATGGTTCAACTAACACTCATTTTTTCAAAAATTTTTACCTCTCAGGAGGGGAGGAATTAACAAAATTAATTTTTGAATTGCTACATACGAGACCCGCATATAAATTTTTTCTCCTAAAATTCATGTTTTAATAAGTGCAATTTTTAGACTTTTTTTTTTTAGTAACTGGGCAGTCTAAAAATTCAAAAAAATCTTCAAAAATACAGGATTTTTCGAAATAATGGCCAATACTCTAAAGATGAATAGAAGTACAGTTGTTCAGCGTAAAATTCTATATTTAATTGGGTCGTTAAAATTTTGGTTCAAAAATATAATTGCAGAATTATGAGTATGGGTGTTGGGTGGAGGGGGGGGGGGTCAAAATGTAACAGAGCGATTTTAACGAAAAACAAATACCAGATTTGTGTTCAGTTGTTCATAATGTTCGAATTAGTCGATTACCATACCTTTCTCAATTTTTTGACCTACTTTCAATATGAGGAAAAATTGCAACTTTGTTCAAAAAAGTTTATTAAAAGAACAGCGGCAACTTGCATATTCATTACCAAGCAACAATTTAAACAAGAGGGCCGTGAAATTTTGCTTAATTGCTACATTAGTCAAGTTAAAATCACGGGAACCTAAGATCTCCCTCCCCTCCCTCCTCCTTTGGAGCAATATCAAGGTTGGTAATATGGGTGTCATTTTCACACAAATCGAGCCCCCTGAACACGATAATGAAGTCAGATTCACAATTCAACCTCAACTAGAATCTGATTTTGGTACAAAGCTACCACTGAATGTTAAGAAAACAATGCCCATAACTTGGTACTAAATTACACGTTTTAGAATCGGCCACACAAAAATAACCCACAGCCATCTGTATCTACGAGCCCCCAACCAGTGTGTCAATTTTGCAACTTCGATCCCATTACCACCCAACAGCTCCTGTTCCTCGGCCCAAACTTGAAATAAAAAAGATAAACAAACCTTAAGCATCCCAGAAAACATCAACTTCATTTCAGATTCCTCCACAGTCATGCAAAAAATCCTCCTCTTAATATAAAAAACTTGACCTCCAATACCAAATTTAAATCCTAACCTTTCCGACCCCTTTTAAACGCTGGGCATATAAGTCTTAGTAATTATAAACGTCTAGAATTAAAAAAAAAAAAAAAACACATAAAAGAGGTCAAATTGCGAATCTGAGAAAATATCGAAAAAATATTTTTTGGGAACCCCAGGCCCTAGGAGGCCGTTGAAACTATTCGTAGGAATGTCAGATATTCATCTTAATTCTTTTTATTTTCTTTGATATTTCAAAGGCTAAAATCTCTCATTCAGCTCGATATCGACCAAAATCGTTTTTTGTCCTGTAAGCCTAGATTGGTGGAAGATTAGGTACATATGAGTGAGGATGATACAAAATCAATATTCAGTCAGCTTCAAAATTTGGAAAGAAATTACAGAGGAGCCAAAATTCCAGAAATTTTTTCTTTCAAGCCAATTGATAGGTACTCAAAAGTTGTATAACATGTTCCAAAATAAAAGTACAGCAGCAATTAAGGGGGAAGATATGGATTTTTCCACCTTTCAGCTTGAAATAAATATATTCCTCTCATTCCTAGACCGTATCAGCTCCCCCCCCCCCCCCCCCCCCCGAACAAGTCAGACTGATGAAATTTGCTGTGTAGATTAGTCAAGCTCATAATTGTATATCTTTCGAGGATTTCAACTTTGCATCCTTATTGCACCCAACCATAAAAAAATGTTTTTAGGCGGTTTTCACCCTGGTTTAAGTTGGCTGCCTTTCTTCGCATATGAGTTACAAACTATAATTGCGCCCTGTACAGATTTAACAATGGTCCTAGAAGTATACGGATTGGTGGGGGGGAAGGAGTTCAATTCGCCGAAATCAAACTCTACTATTACGATTTATTATGAAAAAGGATGTTGACCTCTTAAGAACATTCCAAAATCTTCTTCTCGACAATCTTGTTTATATGAACCTATAAGTACAACTATGAAAAAAAAAGATCATAGATCGGCCTCTGTACAGCTGTAGACGAGATGTAGAAGGGGGTGGGTGTTAAGAAGCGAAGTCGATAATATCAAAACAATTTTTGAAGTAATCTATTCAATATGGGGGTCGAAAACTTTTACTTGATTACTCTTTTCATTCGAAATACCCCTGGTTAATTTTGAGGAAAATTAAAGATGGTTAAAGTGGACCCATAAACAGTTGACCTTGACTCTGGATTGACTTCATGATTTTAAATTGAAATGCTGAGGAAAATCAAATAAAGTTGGCCCATCAACCGTTGACCTTGACTTCGGATTGATTTCATGATTTTCAGTTGAAATATCGTCATCAGTTGCCTCTACAACAGTTGAACTTCACCCTGAATTGATTTTACAAATCGAAATGTCGAGAAAAATTAGTTGAACTTGAACCGAGTTGATTTCAAAATTTCATGTTGAAATGTTGAGGAAAATTAAAGATGTTCAAAGTTGGCCCATAAACAGTTGACCTTGACTCTGGATTGACTTGATGATTTTGAATTGAAATGTCGTCATCGGTAGTCCCATCAACAGTTGAGATATTATTCAACTTTGGATTGTCTGTTGATCGACTCAAAAAACAATAATTTTTACGATTTTAGCTTCTCAGCAACCTCTCCCTCAAATTTGGGCGTCAATTCAAGCCTATTTTCCAAATTTGATCGATTTTGGTTAGTATTAAGCTAAGCAAATGATTTTCAATTTGTGGTGAGGGGGGGAGGATATCTGATATGGCCAGAAATGGTCATACTGATCTTCTAGTACTTCAAAACGGATTTCGTTGATATCTCGTCCCCTCCGCCCGTCGGCCATAGGTCGATATACTGCAATAGTTTGGTTTTCATTGACAATATGACATAGAAAATCAATGATGAAAATTATCTTTGAACTTTTCAATATTTTGTAAACCTCAAGAATAAGATCTGAGACTTCCATCTTTTTTATTACGATCATACGACTCAGGACGTACCCTTTGGTTCAAAAAAAAAAAAAAGGGAGATATCCTACCAAAATCCATGCACAAAATTTCAGTTTTTGAGGTTAATTAAGTAACCCTGAAGCGCCATTCAGTTGATTTTTCGAGGTTAAACGTGGAGATATCCTTACTCGTTAATTATACAACTCCATAATAAAGCTACTTTTTGCATATGTTTTACGAACATTCTTCTTTTGATAGATTGAAAACCTGACTTGTAAAAAAAATGTTATTCTCCTTTCTAAAATTTCAGACAAACTTGTAGCTACTTTTATTTCTTCAATTCAACGACAATTTACGCCAAATACCTGAACTTAACAGTATTTTGTTTTCATTGGAATATTTACACGACTACGTAGGTGAAGGTATCAGCCATTCAACTTTTATTAGCTCTAATTAAAGCATTTTAATTTCAACCGAAAGCATTGGGAAAAAAGTCCCAACTCTGTTTTCACGATTTCAAGTCAACATATTATTGTCATTCAATGATACACAAGTACGTATTACGGTTCGACTAAAGGTAAGACACTTTGGTATCATAAATACTCGTTAATCCATTCCCCAAAACTAGAGCTTTACACGGAGATTAAATTTCATTTGTAATTGATGGGTGAATCGTTTATAATGTAGATAATCGTGACCTTAACGCCGATTTAGAATTCGTAAAGTCGTAGAATGTAAACCAACAATAATATATTTGAGACGTAGGTAGATATAAGGTACCTAGGTGAGATTTAAAAAAAAAATTCAATAAACCTAATCTGCGTCGCAAATTACCACTTAGGTATTATCAAGCACTTTGAAAATTTCTCAGTTAACCCCTTTTGGTCTACACTTATCCCCTATGCTGTCTTTTCTATAGTAAATTCTACACGTTCATTGGGTAGATAAGAAATAGGTAAGTGAAATTAAATCACGTTTTATTCAATTATCCTTTCCATACGTTATTTGAAAGGTTACGTACGGGTATATTAAACATTTCATATTCAATAGCATAGCTAAAGTACATACACAGACAGCACAGTGATGGTTACGTTCGCCAACAAAATCGTAAAATAAAAGTAATTAATTAAAATTAAATGCCTTGACGCTTTTACGGTTTACCAGTAGTTTACTTCGTTGGTCCCTTTCTCTCTCTTCCTCCATTTGATGATCTTTTCACCAAGATATTACGCAACCATCGCCATCGATGAATAATTTATATACGTTTGCAGTTTATCAAATTTGTACATGGCTTGAATTTTTTTTCGAAAATTAAAAAATTTCTCATCGTATGCTCAAAAGCATTGCTCAAAGTTTCATGCAGAAAGATGAAAGCTTTGGATTTTTTTGTAATTTTAAATTTAGGGTAAAAATAAATATTATACTTGAATAGGAAAATTTTAGTGTGGACGGGAGGAGGATAGAATTTTCCAGGCGGAGTCGGATCAATTTGACCACTCCTTGATGACCCTTTTGCCCAAATGAATACGCGGTTTGTCTTCGTGATACTCCAACTTCAAGGCCTTTAGAGAGCTTTTCATCTTGCATTCATCTATTCAAAAGATTACTTATGCCAGAAATGAGCCAAAAAAATTCGTTTGGAACAACTAGTTGAGCTATTGAAGCAATCTCTCTCCAGTGGCCCAAACTCATACCTTTTATATGATATCTTTGAACCCAAATTAGTCCATTATAAAATATTGTGTATCAAATTTTGATCATGCGGAGCGATCTTGAAAATTTAGGCTGGAAATTTTTTCGCATCAAGAGTAACATTTTGCCATATTTTGAAATGAAAGGCTGTAGCAGGCTAAGCTTAGTGATTTGTCTTTGGATCTGAAAATTGAAATTTTTCTAAAGACTCTTCAGATACTAGTGAAAGATGATTTTTAAGCATATTCTCGATTTTTCATCTGATCACTGCGGTGAGGTGAGGGTGTTGCAATAAAAAATCTATTTTAGAGAAAGCTTTTACGTCTATTTTTTTTTTTTTTAACTTGGCATGAAAGTATAAGTACGTGCGGGGAGGGGGTACAGAGATTATGGATTAAAACGAAGAGGAGGAGGGTATGGCTCTTTTTCAAATTGATAACTCAAAAAAATTTTATCGTGTCATTGGAAGTATTTCACACTTTCCAGAATTGTTTAAAATTTTTTCGGAGAGGTAGCTTCTTTCACAGCCCACAAAAATGATTTCTGTTCCATCGTTTGATGTCAATTTCTGCCCAAATAATACAGTTTTTAAACGCTACAGAAGAGGCTACCATCCCAAAAAATTCGAAAAAATTCTTAAAAATGAAAAACACTTCTAATAACACGAGAAAAAATTTTCAAATTGCGAGCTCAAAAAGGGGGCTTACAAGTCTCCTCAAAGTTTTCATAGTCAATTTCAAAATCACGTATAGAGTTCGAAAAATTTGAAAAAATTCCAAAACACCACTCGCCCCTCCCTCCAACACAGGTACTTTGACTTTCATACCAACTTAGAAAACAAATTAACGTAAAAACCTCTTTTAAAGTATATTTTTCATGGTTCTACTCCCAATGACAAGACAGAAAAAATCGCGAATACGCTTAATAATTATCGTTTACTGGAGCCTAAGGAGTCCTTTGAAAAATTTTCATATTGAAACCCCGCCAAATTTGGGCGCAACTAAATTTTGACCCGAGGTCATCCCCACTCCAGAATATCAAATGGTACGGCAATCAAAGGCTATATCTCAAATTTGATCCACTTTGGTCGGTATCGAGCTGAGTAAAGAATTTTTTAATTTTGGAAGAAAAAAAAATAATAATTAAATTAAAAATAAATATCTGACACGACCAAAAATGCTCGTAATGGCTCTCAAGGGCCCTAAAACTGATTTTTTTGATATCCCCCACCGCCTCATCCGCCGTAAGTCGATAGATCGTAATAGCCTAGTTTTCATAGATAATATAGAAAAGAAAATCAGGCTAAAAAACCTACCAAAACACAATTTTTCGAGGCCTTGAGGGCATGAAATAAAGGCTATGCAGTCGAAACGGTCAAAAGACATATCTTGGCCTTTTACTCAATATACATGCTAAATTTCAACCTCCTACCTCAATTTGAAGAAGAGATACCCTAAAAGACACATCAAGTATGTCCCATAAATTTCAATTTCCTAGCCCAATTTGGAGAGAATTTATGCGAAGAACAAGCTCTAAAAATTAGAAAACAACGACCAAAAAACCACAAATTACGGTTGTGAAGGAGTGGGGGGGGGCTGAAAAAGCGAGACCCAAAAGGCACATCTAGATTCCCTATTCAAAGTACACAGCTAATTTCATGTTCCTGGCTCAATTTGGAGGGTAGTTACGCAAGGAACAAACTTAAAAAATGAGAAAAAAACGACATATTTAAGGCTGTGAAGGGGTGGAAGGTAGCTGAAAAGTCGAGACCCTTACTAACTGTAAATAATTTCAAGTTCTTAACTCAATTGGGGGGGGGGGAGTTATTCGAGGAACAAACTCTAAAAATTGAAAAAAATCTACCAAAAAACGACTTCATCGGAGCTGTGAATGAGTGAAATGAGGCTGAAAAATCGAGACCCACAATAGGCACATCCAGAGCCTCTATACTAAATATACATACCTAATTTCAACTTCGTAGCTCAATTGGGGGGGGGGGGAGTTATACGAGAAACACACTCAAGAAACTCAAAAAATGGGAAAAACCAATAAAAAAACTTTTATTTTGAGGCTGTGAGTGGGTGCAATGGAGCTAAAAAGTCGAAACCCCCAAAAGGCATATCTAGGGCGTCAAATAAATGCACATACCAAATTTCAACTTCCTAGCTCATTTTGTTGAGGATATAGAGAGGATCAGCCCTTTTTCAAGGTCAACAAAAGAGAAAACCCTCATATCTCCCCTTCTAATTGACTTAGAAGGTTAATTTTTGGAAACGTTATACAACTTTTGATTCTTTATCAATTGGCTTGAAAAAGATCAATTTTTGCGTTTTTGACCCCTCAGCAGTCTGTCCCCCAAATTGGGGCACAACTGAATTTTGACGTTTATCTAGTACTCCGTCAACCTGAGCCGATTAACTGAATTGGAGTGATTTTGGTCGGTAGAGAGCGGAGTAAACGATTTTAATGTTATGGAGGGGGGGGGGGGGGAAAAAAAAAAATGAAAAAATGAAAATAAATATCTGACATGGGGGGGGGGGGGGGGAGAAATAAAAAAATGAAAAAATGAAAATAAATATCTGACATGGCTACAAAGTGTCTTAATGGTCTTCTAGGACCCCAGAACGAATTTTGTTGATATACCCCCCCTCCCCTCCATCAACTAACGTTGGTCGATAGACTGCAATAGCGTGGTTTCCAATGGCAATATGGCCTGGAAAATCAGGCTAAAAAATTAAAACTGAATTTAATAACTAACGAAGTAAAGTTAATTGATTCGAACATTTACTAATAAATTTCAAAAAAAAAAGCTAAACATTAAAAGATACCGAAAATGAAGAATGAAAAGGTGTGCAAATGTACTAATCTTCTATATTTTCAAATCCACGTACACTTTTCAAGCTTCACTTTTCTAAAAACCCAAAGAGCAAAACCGAACAGAATTTAATTCATCAGCAGATGGAAATTTCAATAGTTACCATGCAACGAGTGAATAAGACACGAAGGTCATTTTATATTTCTGTTATTTCAGAATTTTTTTTTTTTTTTTAATTTTACAATTTAAAATACGAATAGACCAACGATATCGCGTATAACTCTCGAATAATACAGCAGAGGAAATCCATCTAAAAATCTGTCATGTCATCCCATCCATAGTATCCACTATCCAGCTATCCACGTAAGCTATTTTATTGTTGTAAAATTACAACGCAACACGACGACCGACGCCGACACACGAGGGAAAAAAATACACCAAACATACCGACCATCTCCATCACGACGACTACGACGAAAAGCTGCACAGAGTTTTCATTTCTCGCGGGAGTGAGTTTTTACACATTTGCTGACTTCTTTTACTCTCGTTCTTTCTATCTCTCTCATCGAAGTATTTAACCTTCACCTTCCAAAACCATTCATACGTCTTTTTTTTTTCTCTGTTTCTTCAACAGCTCGAAAAAGAACACGTTTTAAACAAACTACGATGCACGAAAGTGTTTGGTGTTTTGAAAAATTAACAAGCGGAAAATTCATCAATCAGATAGATGGACGACGTTGTTGGATCGCCGAGTAAACAAGCAACGTGGCTATACTCGTAATTTCCGTATACGACGAGTACCTAGAACCTAACTACGTTTATCGTATATAGTTAGCTAGGTAGCTGGGTAGCTTATAGTAAGATAGTAGCTACTACAAAGGCCAAGGGCTACACCATGAAAAAAGCTTTCACCGTTTTTCTCACCGGTACAAATTTTTAATGTATTTTTTTTAACCCCTCCATTCAGCTTACCTTAGACTAAAAACGTGTGTTCGATGAGCGTCCAAGACCACCAGATGTCCAGAACAAATGGGAATTTCGTACGTTTTAATTCTGCTTTCACATTGCTCGTACCGAACCTTGAAATTTTCCAACGCAACGGTAAAATAACCTTTACCGTGGAATACTCGCATCTAGGTAACTAGGTAATATACCTTTTCTCCTCTTCAGTTTGTTGACAACACTACGGCGCAAGAATACAGGGTGTAATACATCATCATCATCATCATCATCGTAACGCGTTTGTCCAATCTGTTAAGGGTAAAAAATAACCAACAGAATGGGATTAAGTAGATACTAATAATATCGACTAGAAAATACGAAAAAAAAGTATGTCGTAAAGAAAGAAAGAGAAAAAAAAACACGTTAATTTAGATTTTATTTTAATTAAGTGTATTAATTTATAATTTGTAAAACGAATTGGTAAACGCTTGTCTGAAATTCTAATCAAGACGAATGGCTAAGTCTAATATTTTCGCCTATTTTTCTCCTTTTCTTTATGCTTAAACACGTTACCAATGCGAAATATCACAATGTGCACCTTAATTTCTGCATTATTTAGAGGAAAATTCGATTCTCAAGGTCATACCAGCAATTTGATATTTTTATCACCTCAACGTAGCATTTGTAGTATACCTACATTACGTATGTAGTTTGTTTTACGTGTACCTTACCTACCTCGTATACCATATCTGTTCTGTATACGCTTCCTCATTCTCTCGTAACCGAAAAAAAAAAAAAAAAAGGACGTATTGCGTAGTAAATGTGCAGGTTACTCGTATACTCGTACTACGACGATGGACGAGTTTTGAATGTAGACAACATTTACATAAAATTTTCAATTTTTTTTCTTCTTCGCTTCTCCCATCGTCGTATCATCTGTGCGAGTAAAAAACGACAAATAAATTATTTCGTTAACGGCGAGATAAAACTACACGGGGTAAACTGCTTTGTATGATTTTTTTTTTTTTTTTTTCATCCACAACGACGCTTATTATACTGCTCTTTCGTAAATGCGCTTGTTTTCATTTTCAGGTACAATATTTTCCAAGAAATTATGGTTTGAAAATTTTATACTTATTATATGATCAATTATTTATAAGAGGTGATTTTGAATTTATGGTTACGTTTTTTTTCTCAACTCTTTTGCATTAATGTCGATTCTTATATTGTGAATATGTTACGGATTTTTGCACGATGTAAAGCGCTGATACACTTTAATTTGAAATTTATTCAGATGAGCAGGGTATTTATAAAATGGCCAATATGTTTAGATTAAATACCTAGCTGTCTGTTTGTATTTGCTCAAGACGATGTTTTTTTTCTTCTTCTTTTCAGAGAGTGTTTTGTTCTGGAACAAACACAAATTATAAACATAAGATTACCAGTACAACCGTATAATGAAATTCGGATTAATTTCGATTTTTTTTTCGAGAATCATAAGTTGTAAGGGTAGCACGTGAATAAAACTATGTAGTTGCTTACATACGTAGAAAGGCTGAGAAAATTTTTGTTATTCTGATTTTGAAAATATTAAAAAATAAATCCTGCTACATTCACCTTCAATCGAAACAGTTGTAGAAGGTTGAAATATACATAACTTTTTTAGATTAATTCAATCTCGATTTGAGTTTACCCTCAAGTTTCAGATCTTCAATTTCTTTCCATAATGCTCGAGACATGAATATGAAAAAATTGCGAAACAACTCCAGAAGAATTTAGTCAGAAATACGCACCTGGCACATGATCTCAAAATTCCATTTTTTTTGGCACATCTCGGTTCCAATTTTTCTAGAAAAAATAAATTAATCGAAATAAGCTAATTACATAAATTATGACCCCCCCCCCCCCAAAAAAAAAGGATAATAAAACAAAAGAATAACATTTCACGAAATTTTCATAATTTTTTTCAGCTCATTCAGGGAGTTATAAGTTTTCAGATTTTTTAGGGTAAATATTCTAACTTACAATTTTTTTAAATTCTTATTCAAATAAATAGGTACCATCTTGTTGAGTCTTTACTTAGAAATGAGTTTCGAGTAGAGACGAATTTTCCAAAAAGATTTCTTCTTTTTATTAAAAAAAAATTCAATTGATTTTAAAGATGGTAATGATTGACCCAAGCTCCACTATTATGATTAAAAACAATCATATTTTACCTCTACCTATGGAAGCATAAATTGTTTCAAATTTGACTGAAAATCGGTTTCATTTCCGCTTTACTGGATTTTATTGACCAAAAAAATATCCTCTTATAATCTACATCCATTTTATACTTTTTAAATTCTTCGTTTTGTGAATTTTATAAAGGAATTATAATCTTCACACTTTTTCGGAATTTTTATATTATAATACAAGCTCCAGGCGAGGGATTGTTCCAAGGGAAGGGTTTTAACTTCCAAGATTTTTGTTCAACACCACTACTAGTTCAGTAGACTACCTCAAAGTTCCATTCAAGTTTTTAATTTCTGCAAATACTGAAGATGAATGCTTTTGTTTAAACAAATACGAGGATGAAAATTTTCGAAAAAATAACGTTTCTAGCCAGATTTTCTAGATCACATTGTCAATAACAAAATAGTCTATTACGAAACATCGATCTGCTGAGGGAGTGTGGATGAAGGGAGGAGTATAGGCTCCTAGAACACAAGTGAGACCATTTTTGGCCATGTGACACATTTATTCCTCATTATTTTTATTTATCCCCTCCCTCTTCCTCTAAACTAGAAATCATTAGCTCAGCTCGATACCGATTAAAATCAATCAAATTTGGGTAATAGGCTTGGATTGGCGGCGAATTTGATATTTTTTAGTGAGGATCATATTGGACCAAAATTCAGTAATGCCCAAATTTAGGAAAGGGGCTGCAAACGGACTAAAATAGAAAATATTGTTCGTTTTTAAACCCATCGATAGGGAATTAAAAGTTACACAATGTACTCAAAAAACAGCCTCGCAGGGCAATATCCTCATTTTGATTTTGAAAAAAGGCTATCACACGAAAATCCCCCCCCCCCATCCAAATGGAGCTAGGAAGTTGGAATTTAGCATGCATGTATAGTACAGGTCATGTGGGTTTCAACTTTTCAACCCCATGTACCCCCTCACTTTCCCAAAAAAAGAAGTTTACTTGACATTTTTCTTATTTTTTTATCTGTCCTACACATATCTCCCCTCTAAATCGAACTAGGAGGTTGTAATTTGCCATTTAGGTTTAATAAAAGTCCTAGATGTTGATGTTCCTTTTCGGGGTTTCAAAAATTTATTCCAATATACAGGGACGTTGTGTTGGGTGGAACATTATCCCCGCTCCCACAGCTAGCTAAGAAAGTTCGTAAAAGTTTTGTGCGTTGTGACCAATATGAATTTGAAACTCGTAAAAACACAATTTTAGTGCCAAAAAACCCAGTTCTTTCAAAGTTTCGCCCTCGTATTTATTTTAATTTTGTGAACTTGGACCCGAGAAACAGTGATTTTTACACAATAGAAACCATATGCTTCACTTTGCAAAAAAAATTGGAAAAGTTTGTTTAAGCTGTAGATTTTAGTTGGGAAATTTTTCGTTACTCCCCCCCCCCCCACAACCCCGGAAGTTGGCTTCGCTACGTCCCTGCCAATATCCAGATGTACACCTAGAACTATCACAACTGAAGAAAAAAAATTTTCAGAACTCAGCTTTGTTTCATTTCACAAATGGGCAATTCGCATGTCTCCTTTACTTCACGAAAATCAGGCTCAAAAAGCAACTCATTGCGATGCTTTTTTACATCTTAAGCAATGTTATACAATTTATTGGACTTGATAGCCATATTTCCTTGAAAAATTCAATATTTTATCGAAAAAGATGGGTAGGGGGAGGTTCTATTTTATGTTCATTCGATACCGTAGCTGAACATGACTTGAAATGACCTAAATAAGTGCAACATTGAAAAAAAAAACAAATATTGTGAGTAAAATATCATTCTGTATTGTGTTTACTAGAAGGAGGAGAGGGGAGGGGGCGAATTTCGCTTTTTTTTTAGAAATTTTCAAAACGCGAAGTTACAATAGTTGCAAAATGCTCAGAAAATGATGTGATAAAAATTTTACTTTTCCAAGTTAATTTTTTAAACTTGTAAAACTGACTCAAAATTCACTGATTTTAAAATATTTTTTAGTTTTTTTTTTTTTTTAATGGAATGATTACACATATTTGTATTAAAAATTATGATTGTTGGTAAATTTTCGCTATTCCCCCGTTTTTCAGAGGTTTTCATTTTTCGCATTTTTTAAAAAATGTTTTGAAATATTGGGAAAAAATTTTTTTTGAAAAACACCTTCATGAAATGGAGATAGGACATCAGTTTTAGATGATAAAGTGCAATATCTCAATTTTAGCTCCAACAGATGATGATTCTTCAGGGGTGTTTAAAATTTTCTTTTCAGTAAATTCATAGTGAAATGGACCAAGTCCACTAACTTTTGTTCATTCAATGTTGGTTTTCATCGCTTGTACTCTTTTCAGGAATTCTCAGTAGGTAAAGGTACCTCAACACAGAAAAATAAGAGTACAAATGGTTTTGAAACAGGAAAATATGAAATTTTGCTTTTGAAGATATTAAATAAATAAAATGTGTTCTTTTGGATAAGATTTTGTTTTAGAAATGAATTATTTCAATTTTTAACAAAAAGGTGTGAAAAATTACCATTTTTGAGCATGCTTGAAAAATAAGCTATTTGAGGTAAAATCGAAATATTTCGCTTAATCAAGTAAAATTAATGTCCCACATCTACACATTTCAGAAGGGCATTTCTCAAATAAAAATTTCCTTTATAGTTGTTCAAAAAATCGAAAAAACTGACATTTTACCCACTCTCTCTCCTTTAAAAAAAGGAAATTATGAAAATTTGCCAGCAACGATAATTTAAACTATTAATACGTGTAATAATTCCATTTTTAAAAAAAGGTGGTCAAAAAAGTTTTTTTTTAATTTTTTGAAATTTTTTGAATCAATCAGTTTTATAAGTTCAAAAAATTGAGAAGAAAAGCTAAAATTTTTTACCACATCATTTCAAAGACATTTTACAATAATTGTGACCCTGTTATTTACAGATTTTCATGAAAGTCAAAATTTTGCATAGTCCAGAATTCATTTGAAACCACAGTTGAACACAATTTAGAATAACTCGCATGGTCCGTTGGAAAAACTAATTTTTTCAAATTTATACTCATTCGAAGTCACAGTGGAATGCAATTCACAATGGCTCAAATAAGTCTTCATTAATACTTTAGAAAAATTCAACCCCCCCCCCAACAGATTTTTTGATTCACGTTCTTTCGAACTGTTGAACACAACTCAGAACAGTCTAAATGATTAGTGAGAAAAGAAATCTAAAAATAATAAGACAAATTTTTATCCGGTTTGTGTTCGTTCAATAACGAATTTTTCACAAAAAAAAATCCAAAAATGAAGAAAAAAATTCCAACTTGTGTTTACCAACATTGGCGGACTCCACTTGAAGGCGGTGTTTTGTATTGTCATATAATAGTGATCCTGGGTTTTTAATTTAGCCAGCCTGTCCTTTTCGCATCAGTTCACAGGCACAACTAGCAAAACGTACAATGTAACAGCTTTAAATAATATACCAATATTTTGCAGGATACTCAACTGAAAAATGTTAAATCTCCAAATTAGCCACTTCATACAGAAATGAAATAAATAACTTGATTGCTTAATCGCTTCTGTAAAAGAAGGACAAGAGGAGAAAGGAGGAAAAAAAATAATAAATCACTTTGAAACAGTAAATAAATATCCACTTAAATGCAGTACGTAAGTACTTGATTTTAGAAATAAAACTGTTTACATCTTTCTTTTGAAGAACCTGCACTTCGTTTGATTCATGATACATCGAACTTGAAACACTGATAATTTGTTATCTGAAATAAAAATTAATGAAAATCAAAGAAAATTTATAAATCTTTCGAAATACGTAAGATTAAAATATAAAGTACCAAAAACTACATTAACATGAATTTTTTCAAATGTAACCCGATCAATATGATACGTATCCTCCGGGCAATTCAATGCTTAATACTTGTAGCCTACTGTAGAAAAAAAAACTACCAAGTAGTAATAAAATTTTGATTTTTTTTTTCAACCATAAAATAAAAGATCAAAGATCAGCTACTTGATGAATAAAATTCATAAAAATGAACATATTAGTCAAATATACGAATGTTAACCAGTATACGCCATATATAGATATAACAAAACGTATTTCTTTATGTAATAAACCTTTAATTCTGTATTTTGGTACGGCTTGTTAATCGTTACCTATATAACCTATGCATTTAACACTTTAATTTTTTTTTGTTGTAGTTGTTAATCTAATAAACAACAAAAGCCACTTGTAGGTTAAGACTTATGTAATCTTTTAATAGAGAAAGTATTACAGAACGGTTTTAATTTCAATACACGAATGACTAATCACGTTAGATGGAATTTTTTTTTTTTTCATTTCATCTAAACGTATCAATAGGCTCGTAAGTACGGTTTGTTTAATTGAGGGCACATCTCTTTGACGCATTACGAACGCCTAAGCTGGTATCAATAAGTAATAACGAGACATTTCGGATAAAAACGGCAGAGTAAAAGTTTATCTCGGCAGATTTGTAGGTGCCTATACCTATACCTACGTAAAGGTATCTACGTACTTGGTGTTACACGATATCGTAGCTTTGTTTGTTCTGGAGTTTGCATAAAATAGAAAACATCTTCGGTGTTATTCCCCAGATGATCGGATGAATTTTTAAGCAATACGGCAAAATGTACCGCTTTGGCTCTGGTATGTTCGTGACAGTTTCATTTTTTTCATACGAGTACATTTGTGTCGTGACATCAAAATCCCCAAACAGCTGAATTAAATAAAGAAAAACTAAACTGTCATGAACAATTTAAGTAAAAACAACCAATTTCCATTTCTCGGCGCTATTTCACTTGTTTTCATCAGGCGTGTACGTTTTTTCACATGTGGAATTATTTACACAAAATTTTTGACATCAAGTTTTTATTGCCGGTAAGGTTCTGTTTCATATAAGATCACAAGATGTAGCTGGTTCGCTGTAAACAAAAAAAAGAAAAAAAATGCAATAATATTTCTACTAGTATCAAATAAAGCCAATTTTTCTAATGTAGAGTTTAAAATGGAAAGAATTTCATTTTTTATTTTATTTTTTTAAATTTTGTTATCAAACGAATAATATTTCATGAGAAAAAAATATTAGTGGTAGAGGAAGAAAGTGGCTTTAAGGTGCATAATTCAAACCATCAAAGGCCACATTTAGAACCTCGTTAAATCTACATGCCTGATTCATATACAAAAAATAAACTACAGTTCACGTCCTCGTTTCGCTAGGGTTGCTAGAAATAAGGAAAACTGACCAAAATCTACATTTTCAGGGGCTGTAAAGCGAAGGGGCAATGAAACTGAAAAGACAGAACTACACCTACACTACATCTAAATACCAAATTTCAACTTCCTAGCTCAATTTGGAGCGGAGTTGTACACAAACTCAAAAAATGAGAAAAATCCATCAAAAAACTACATTTTTAAAGGCTCTGAGGGGCTGTAACGAGGCTGAAAAGTCAAGGATGATTTTTGAATAAGTTATATAACCTAGAATTAATTATCTATCGATTGGCTCAAAAAGAACCAATTTTTGAAATTTTAGTCCTTCGGCACCCCTCTCCCAAATTTGAGCATAAGTGAATTTTGAACCGAAGTCCATCCCTCTTCAGAATATCAAATACGTTGCCAATCTAGGGCTATTTCTCAAATTGATCGATTTTGGTCGGTATTAAGCTACGCAAATTATTTTTAGTTTCAGGTGGGGAAGGGGGAAGAATATCTAATATGGCTAAAATGGTTGTACTGGTAATCTAAGACCTCGAAATGGATTTTGTCGATATTTCTTCCTCACCCATCGTAGATGAATAGACCGTAATAGCTTGGTTTTCATTAGCAACAGAACGTATAAAATCAGGCTAACAAAAGAAATGACAATAAACTTTAAAAAAGAAAATAATACAAAAAAACCATCGCGAACAGTCTGATTCATGTGAACTATTATAATTATGTGAATTGAAAAAAAGATCGCTACAGGTTACTTTTTTCCTAATCAATGGTGAAGAGGGTACAATGAGGCTAAAAAATCGTAACCTCCAAAAAGGCACGTCCAGCACCTCTAATAAATGTACATACCTAATTTCATCCTCCTAGCTCAATTTGAAAGGGAGTTATGCGAGGGACAAACTTCAAAAATAGGAAACAACGACCAAAAACCCACATTTTTGGGTTTGTGAGAGGGTGCAATGATGCTGAAAAGTCCAAATTCCTAAAAGTAGCATTTAGGATATCTGTATTTAATTTACACACCAAATTCTAACTGCCTAGCCTAATTGCTCATGGTTCGGAGTAGGAGGGGGGTTGGATAGTTATGTAAGGAACAAATTTACCGACAAAAAAACTTCGAAACTCCTGAAAGGCACATCTAAGACCTGTACTAAATCTGCATACCAAAATCGAACTGCCTAGCTCAACTGCTGATAGGGAGACGGGGGAACATGCTAGGAACAAACCTAAAAAATTAGAAAAACTGACAAAAAACGACTTTTTTAGGGTTACGAGGGTGTGCAATGAGGCTGAAAAGTCAAAAACCCCAAGTGGCACATCTATGGTCCCTACTAAGTCTACATATCAAATTTCAACTTCCCAGTTCGATTTGGAGTGGAGATAGGGGTAGAACAGTCTTTTCTCAAGACTCAAAAACGAAAAACCTTCATATCTCCCCTCCTAATTGACCTAGGTGCTTAATTTTTGGATATGTTATCATACAACTTCAGATTGTCTATCGGTTGGCTTAAAAAGGAACCATTTTTGTGGTTTTAGCCTTTCAGTACCTCTTCTCTCGAATTTAGACACAACTGAATTCCGACCCGAGGTCATCCCCACGCCAGAATATCAAATTCACCGCCAATCGAACTCTATTTCCTAAATTTGATCAATTTTGGCCGATATCGAGCTGCGCAAATAATTTTTAGTTTCGAGAAAATGAAAATAAATATCTGTCAAGGCCAAAAATGGTCGCAATCAGGGGGGGGGGGGCATCACCGTCATCCTCCCAGTCAGCTGAGAAAATTGGTAAAAAACTTGTAAATTGTGAAACGTTGGCAAAAAATTGGCCGAGAAAAAAAAAGAGAAATTGTGCCAACTTCATTGACTTATCATCAAGAATTTAAAATGCCTGAAAACACAATTTTAAGGTCAAAAACCCCAATTTTTCAAAATTTCGTTGTTTATTTTAATTTTGTAAGCTTGGGCCCTTAGAACACTGCTCTTTACACGATACAAACTATGTATTTTACATTGAGAAAAAAAGCTGAAAAAGTTGGTAAAAGCTATAGATTTTAGTTGGCAAATTTTTCATTTTCACCTCCCCACCTCCTGAACGTTGATTTCGCTACGTCCCTGGTTGTAATGGTCTTCTAAGACCCCAAAACGGATTTTGTTGATATCCCCCCTACCTTACCGTAGGGGGATAGACCGTAATAGGCTGGTTTTCATCGATAATATGACATTGAAGATCAGACTAAAAAGTTGAAAAATTACTAATTTAGATGGTCTAAATTCCGGAGTCAAATCATCTTCTGAACACAAACGCAACACAGGTAGGCAAATCTTTTCATTGGTGTGTAACTGTGGCTGCCTATCGATAACTACACAGAAACCACTTCAGAGAGAGAAATCATTTTTTCACACGAGCATGTCGACATATGAACTGGTTCTGCAAAATAAAATCAATACGATAATACTCTGATGTCAATAATTCAAGCAAATGGGTTAAGGTTTGACGCCAACAATCCGATAGGTCCTTGTCCGAACCCCAGGCACCTGTTCGTATAGTTCTATTGTGTGTTGTCCAGCGGCATTATAAAAAACTTACTCGAGCTAATTAACGTGGAACACAGAACAGAACCAAACACATCCGAATACACACCACGCGCTTGACCTTCGCATTGGCGCTGACTACGAACTGGGCGTTGAATGCGCGTTCAACACAAATACAAACATAATATTTCCTTGTGAACGTGTTTGCACATGTTTCTTTTTATTATTTACGCACAAAAAAATCTATAAATTCATAATAAAAAATTAACGTTAATATCGTCATCGTAAGAAAGGTCGATAACACATTCGGTTTCGTTTAAGTAAATCTATATATGTAGTACTCACAACTAGTTAACCCGTTGACCTTCTTTCAACACAGCTTTCGGTAGTGCTTTCTATGTAACGAGTAGAAAATACATTCGAATGTAAAGTTACTCCAAGTGAAATGTTTCGTTTAATCTGCGTCTTAGTTAGTTTCGTGGTGTCGGTGTTCGCTCAACGGTCTCCGACTATTTCGTATATAAGCCAGGAACAAATTAAGGATATCGGAGGTTCGGTTGATTTTGCTTGTTCGGTTCAATATGCCCAAGATTATCCGATCATATGGGGCAGAATTGACAAGACAAGAACAACCGAACTGATTCATATTAGTTATGGAACGAGGACTGTGCTGAGAGAGTCGAGATATCACGTTCATTACGATAAAGATACATCGACGTATACATTGAGCGTTGAAGATATACAAGAAACCGATGCTGGTTATTACAGATGTCAGATAATCATTGGTCCGGCCGATAAAGTGAGTACATTGTGTTTTGAAAAAACTTTTTTAGTCGCATATTATTACATAAGTACTACCAGCAATGTAACGATATAGGTACAATGATTTCTCTCACAATGCGTACCTATTACTATCGATTCGTTGTTTCTGATCCATCAACCTACCTAAATAATATTACATATGTGAACTGTATCAACATATTACGAAGAGTTTTTTGATTAAAAGTAAAATTTGTATTGCCTACGTTAATACTTTACAAATGATGGTAACGTTCCAAAGATTTTAATGGTATTTTACCAAGTTTTTGCCAAGTTTTAAGTAGGTAATTTTTGCATACGATTGATCAGCAATCATCCGTTCTTGTTGCTGAGCCACACCCGTTTTAAATATTCATTAGCTAAATGAAACTAACTATTATCCGGTAAATGCGTCACTCTTTTGAAACCTAAACTGAAAAACAGAATCTCAATAACGTTTAATTCACAAAGAACTTTCTTTTTCTGTGAAAAAAAAAAAAAAAAAAACTCCAAAATTAAATATTTTTTGAGAATTTAAATTAAAAAAAAAAAAGTTAAAAATAGTTTAAAAATTCAAGAATTGCTTACTCACAGATCTTGGTTTACATTATTATCTCGGAATTGGAATTTTCAGATAACTGCCGAAGTTGAATTACAAGTTCGTCGACCTCCTATAATATTCGACAACTCTACCAGATCTCTGGTAGTACTAGAGGGTCAAAACGTAAGTTTAGGATGTTACGCAGGCGGCTATCCGTTTCCGACAATTTCATGGAGGCGAGACAACAACGAAATTTTACCAACAGGAGGATCCATTTATCGCGGTAACGTTTTGCCAATCACATCGGTGAATAAAGATCATCGAGGAACGTATTATTGTGTTGCTGAGAATGGAGTTGGTCGAGGAGCAAGACGTAATATCGCTATCGAAGTGCAATTTACACCTGTCGTAAATGCTACGAGAAAACGTGTCGGTCAAGCTCTGCAATTTGATATGGACTTGGAATGTAAGGTACATATAAGACTAAATGAGATAAAAATTTACGATTACGTGCAATTAACTCACATAGAAATAAAATTCGCCGAAGGTAAATACTTACTTTTCGTTAATTTTTTTTGGTAAATGTAAGTAATCCACGTGTTTCGAAGTATAATACGAACGAACTTTTCGTGTCTAGGTTCTTGACATTTCAAAGGCTTCAAAGCCGTTGAAAATTCTTACAATAATCATACAGTATTATGAAAATAATGACTTATAATATCGTGAATTATTGTATTATTTACAGATTGAAGCTTACCCACCGCCAGCAATTGTTTGGTATAAAGAGGGTGATACCAATTCGATAGCGAATAATCAACATTATGAAGTATCTCATTTCACTACCACCGACGAAATTACCTTCACCGTATTGAGAATCATTACCATTGAGAAAAGGCAATTTGGTAATTACATCTGTAAGGCGATAAATATTTTTGGACAAGCTGATGCTAAGATTGAATTGTTTGAAACTGTCATTCCCATGTGTCCTCCGGCTTGTGGTGGTAATCCAAATAATTAAACGAGGAGGTTCATTTACTTTGATCTAAAAAATGTCATTTTATTCTTTCCATAACCATAATGTTTATTCTATCAAAAGACTCGATTAGTTTAATAAATTTTTTGTATGTATCAAATGGTATGTGTTCACCGAGTAATGTCATTATTTTCTATACATTTTTTGAAATACATTTTTTATCATTGATTGTAATTAAGAACAATTATTTTTGTGGATTGGTTGTTGTACTCGTGAAAGTAACAAAGATCAATCAGGTACCTTCATAGCAGTGATCAGATCACTAGCGGAATGTCAACGTATGTTTTTTCGTAACTGTCTCATACGTTATGCACGAATTCAATCGTAACGATAAGCATTTCTTAAAGGATAGACGATGGGCCCAAATAGCTCAGTAGCAAACTTACCATAAAGTACTACTTGTCCTGATCGATCATCAATGAATTTCAGCGATACTCTTAAGGGATCAAAGAGATACTGCCATTTCAGCCTTATGCAGATTCCGAATAATGAGAGCAATTATTTCTTTTCCTGTCAACTTGACTATCGACATCATCATCATCATTACAGTGTTTTCATAAAATACCTCTAAACTGTCTTTACATTTTAATCGAATATCACCAAAAGAGAATGTTGAGAATTATTATTATGATAATTAGCAATGTTTAGGTTTCACAGGTTGATTATTTGAGTATAATTGATCACTTATTACTTACCAATTTTCAATTTTCTTCGTGTAGCAAGTTGATGTTTTCACTTGAAAATCGTAAACTTTCTACAGTCCATCTGAAATTCTGGGTAAAAACTCCAGCAAATCCTAAACGATAGAATAAAAATTTTAAATAAAAATTTGAAAATCACGCTTGAAACATGGGTGATTTCTTTTGAAGTCTACTTAAATGTGATTTGATTCAAAAAAAAATAGAAAAAATGAAATGAACGTTTTTACGCATCTCTTTTTGATTCATATAAATCGTTCTTTTATAAGTTCATACAGACAAATCATTGAATGTTGTGAAAATAACATTTTTCTGAGATGTTATGAATTTTTCTGTTTACATTTCAAAAAATTGAATAAAAAGGTGTGTTTCGAATTTGAACACTCGTTGTTTCGTTATGTAGTCAATTTTGTTTAAATGTAACCATAATTGTTCCGTCCATTTTACTGTGATTTTAATGAAGTATCGTTATTTTCCTGAATTCCAGCAAAATGCTGTTCTTTTTTATTTTAATTTTGTTATCAGTACATATTTCAAACTGCCAGAGAGAACCTATTATTGTAGCTATAACACCTGACCAAATAAAGGATATAGGAGGTACAGTAGAACTGTCTTGTTCTGTTCTATACTCGCAAGACTATACTGTATTATGGAAGAAATTAGAACGTGAAGGAAGTCAGGAATCAATTCTTATATCATCCGACACAACTCCTATTATACGGGATTCCAGGTTTAGTTTAAGGTATGACTCTGCCAGTACCACATATACCTTACAAATAAAGGATATTCAGGACAGTGATGCTGGGGTTTACAAATGTCAAATATTAATTAGCCAGAATTCTCAAGTTTCCAAAGAAGTGCGCTTACAAGTCCACAGTCCACCTATTTTTTATGATAATTCGTCATCTACCGTTGTGGTAAGCGAACACCATCCAGTTCATTTAGAGTGTTACGCTGGTGGTGTACCGAGACCACAAATATCGTGGAAACGTGAAAATAATGCTATTCTCCCGACGGGAGGACCCACGTACAAAGGAAATATATTGAAAATTAATAATATTCGTCGAGAAGATCGAGGTACTTATTATTGTACGGCGGATAATAAAGTTGGTAAAAATATCAAAAGAAGTATTGCGGTAGAAGTTGAATTCGCACCTATTGTACATGCTACCAAAAACATGGTATGGCAAGCTTTAAATTTCGATGCTGAATTGGAATGCCGTGTTGAAGCTTATCCAACGCCTCAAATAGCGTGGATCAAAGATGGTGTTCAGTTAGCTCCTAATCAACATTATAAAACAATACATTTTCCCAGTATTGACGAGTTTACTGAAACTACATTACGAGTAGTTTCTACTGAAAGTAGGCAGTATGGTACTTATATTTGTAAAGCTGTGAATAAATTAGGTGACGATTCGGATAGAATAGAATTTTATGAATCGGATAATCCTGTTTGTCCACCTGCCTGTGGTGCCGCTCATATCAAGACTATCAGTATTTTAATTTTAATATCTTGTGTTTTAATTCAAATTCTACCATTTTCACTATGATAGTCTGTCACCGAATCTCGAGAATAATAATTTATTTTATGTATTTATAAGACTACATGTTTTCCCGGTATTGACGAATTCATTAAAATTATGTTACGAGTAGTTTCTGCTGAACATAGGCAGTATTAAAGCTGTAAATAAATTTGGAGACGATTATTATGGAATAGAATTTTATGAATCAGGAAATCCTCTTTGTCCACCTGCTCGTGGTGCCGCTCATATCAAAACTGTCAATATTTTAATTTTTGTATCTTGTGTTTTAATTTAAAATTTACCATTTTTACTATAACAGTCTTTCACCGAATCTCAAGAGTAATAATTTATTTTATATTTAAGTGACACTTATCTGAATATCATTTTATATGATCTTTTTGTATTATGTTTTTTTATGCAATAAAGTTTTATAGTCAAGTTTTAATTTTATTCTCATAGTTTTGTTTTGTAATGAATGTGTTAATTTTAATTTTCAAAATCACAAAAAACGATATTTTTATTTCATTTATGCGTTTACGTGATTCATTGTGATTTCAAATAAGCGTATCTAGTGGGCTTTACAAAATACACGTACAAATAATTTAAATGACTCATTGTCTTCATTCATCAGTTTCCTTGAAATCATTAAATTGTGGGTGCTGGTGTTTCTTTCGATATATGTAGTGAATAATGTTGACCCTTCATGCTCCCAATGTTGGAACTGTGTAATGAACTTTCCCAGTTTTGATTTAAGAAATGGTTTGAATAGTTTTATTTTCAAAATGAAAACCGTATGTGGCGTGTACTATAATATTTAAATTTTCAGTTCCAATGTGATAAATGTTATTCTTTTTTGCTTTTGTTTGATACTTGTTACTGCGTAAATTAGAGTTGAAAGAAGAATTATAAGTTTACATTTCATTTCGTTAATACAAAGTTTGACTCCGAACTTATAATACTTGTATTGATCACGTTGTTAGATAACTTGGTAAAACATAAACTATAAAAAGTAAAACTACGCACGAACGTGCTGTACAAGAGTAATATTAAATATTATTTTTCGTGAATAAAGTTTTAAAAAAAAATCACGAAATAATTCATCTTCTGGATTTTCAAAAAGCGGAAATAAAAAAATAAAAAATTTGGAAAAATATCAAACCAAACAACATACTTTACATCTTTATTATCCAGATAGCGTTACAAACAGAAAATCTTTAAACTCCACTCCGCGCTCTAATTATTTGCTCTTTTCAGTCTTTTGTAGCTTTCTGGTTAAATTCATTTCCGCACGGAGTGCACTCTTTGTTACTTTGTACCACTCGCAGCATCTTTCTATAGACGTTGAAATCATCATCAAATTTGTTCCGTTCTTTGCACAATACATTGCATGCTCAATGAAAGCTTCAACGATTTTCGGTTATTTATCTGCGGTCGGCGACACAACGCGCTTTAGTATAATTTTTGTTTAGAACTAGGTGTGTTTGTTGGTTGTGTTTTAATTTAATAATCGAGTATTTTTTATTAAACACATTAAACGTTTAATTCGTGATGTACATTTAATCAATTGGCCTTCATTGCATTCAACGTTTACATTTTCAAGCAAGTACTGTTTTCGCTAGTGGCACAAGCAAACCCGTTATTATGATTCATCTAGTATCATTCATCTACTTACTGCACTTCGTAAGTAGCCAAAACACACCAACTATTGTAGAAGTTAGTCCTTCATTAATTAAAGACGTCAACGATACGGTGGAATTAGTTTGCAAAGCGCGAGATGTGCGTCGTTCTGCTATATTATGGGGCAGAATGCGATCTAGTGGTACGGATTCTTTAGCAACTAATCAAATAACAGTTACCCCCGATGAACGATTCACCGTCCAGTTCGAAAATACATCTTCAATTTTGACTTCTATCCTACGTATAGACAAAGTTCAGCATACAGACTCTGCAGAATATCGTTGTGAAATACCTACTGTTGGTGGTTCGGTGACGAAAGTTGTGATGTTACAAGTACGCTCACCTCCGTACATTATCGGTAATACAACATCTTCAATAAATACTACACTCAACGGTAATGTAACGTTCGAATGCTATGGCGGTGGTTATCCTATACCAGAAGTGACTTGGACTCGTGAAAACGACCGTCCATTACCAAATGGCGCTCTCTCTTTGAAGGGTAATTTTTTGAAAATATACAACGTACGAAAGGAAGATGCCGGCAACTACTTCTGTTCTGTCAACAATAAAGTTGGTAATAGCGTGACGAAAATTTATCGTTTGGACGTCGAATATGCTCCCATGGTTGAACCAGTTCAAAAACGTGTCGGACAAGCTGTTGGATTTGTAGCACAATTAGAATGCAAGATTGAAAGTCCTGCGGCTGTGGTTGTTACTTGGCTTCACGATAACATTCGAGTATCTAATAATCAATACTATACACAAATTCAAACCGCTATCGACGAACCCAACAGAACAGCTGTGTTGAAAGTTAAAGTCCAAGAGAAAAAAGTTTACGGTTTATATACATGCGTAGTCTCTAGTAAAGCTGGCAATGGTACGGCTACTGTCCAGTTATACGAAACCGAAACGGAAGTCTGTTCGGAGAACTGCGATACCAGCTCTGGTCATTCTATAATTAGTATGTTAGATTTAAAACTAAGCTTTTCCACCGTGATTATATTAATGTTCAATTGGCAAAATATGTAAATTATCGCTTATGTAGAGTAGACGACTCCCTGATAATGTGTTTGCTTTTATCGCTCAGTATGATGTGTATAGTTGTGTAGTCATAAAATGTTTGTATAAATTGTAAATATCTCCGTCCTCTTTGAGAACGAAACATCACACTTGAGAAGAATTGCATTTATTTTAGCTTTAAGAAGAGTATTATATAAGATTTTATTTTCCTTTTTTAATTTTTCCTAGACGAATGAATCTCGTTTTTTAAAGTTTTATTGTTGTGCGAGTGTAACTTTCCTAACTAATATTACAGACGATTTTTAAAGAAGTATTATTTTATTAGCTATTTAAGACGTTTAATTTCCTATATTATATTCTATTAATGAATTATCGTGGTGATACAGTCTGCGAAGTATTTCGCAATTATTACGTGTAATTTCACGATGGTATTGTTTGTAATGCATATCTTCGTGATAGATCAGGGTCGATTGGATCGATGAAATTAATAATACCTATATCACTCGACGAAGCTCAGATTTTTTTTATAACGTTAGTATACCTCTATTTCTTTTTTTACAATTCTCATTTGAATTAATAATTTTAGTGGGCCACTCCTAATCGAACAATATTACGGTTAATATTAGTATTAAAGTTTAGTATCATGAAGACTGAAAGAAGAATTTTAATTTTAAAACAAGAAGTATTATTTCCTTATAATTTTTTTTAGATCTAGCTGATAATTTTTTATACATTGATTAGTTATAAGTAAATATCTATAATACGGCCTTTTGAAAATGAACGAAAAACGCTTTATTTGTGCTACATTTTTTCTAGTAAACATGTTCTGTGTTTAGTTTACGATTTTGTACGTTTATCTGTAGGATTTGATTTGTAATAAAGTTCATTCGACTTGCAATTTTTCTTTCTTTCCATTTGGCTTTTTTACAGCGGAAATGGTCATTGAAAAACATGGCAAAAAACCGGTGATTAACGAGTTTCAATGCAAACAAAGAACACGTAATTAACTGATGTATGAGGTGGCTTTGTTCCGACAGTCGAACCGAACGTTGAAATAAATTCTCTCTTTTGTGGCTTAGGTTTTTAAAAATTTACCAAATTTCATGACTGTATTGATGGACAACATAATAGCATTTTAATGAGCACGAATTAATAGGTCAATTTTACTAACGTTATGGAATACGAATTGCGAATGTAACTATTCGAACCGGTAGACTATAATTAAAAAAAAACATACTAGATATGAATATAACGGTATTGTTGTAGTCAACGTTTTGCCATAGTTTCCTACTTTCGTATTGTTGATTTTAGGGGCTATGACCTGGAATGATTTATCGTGCTAACACTGCTAAGTAATGAAAGTATTTGAAAGTTCTGCTATTTGCGTAGGTAGGTACTTAATGTTAGTAATTGAAAGTAGATAATGAATACGCGATTAACGTACTCGTATGCACATTGGTAGAATGAGGATTTGGTTTTGGTACGATTGTGATATTATTGGCGAGTTATTTTTAGCTGATTGAAAAGGCATCTGCGAAAAGTTCCTATTTTTATCGATATCATTTTAAAGTTACTGAATACAATATAGTATATGATTTCAAAACGTACTCGTCGGCGTACTTCAAGAGAAGTCTAAATGCTTAATACTATTATCAAACGATGATTATATTGGTAGCTTTGTATAGAATTTGATACATAACGATATATGTTCGAACAAGCAGTATGCATATTTTTAGCATTTACGAAAGACTTAATCGTTATGAGTTTCGTAATGATCTTAGTGAATAATCACATCCTGGTTTGGTCTTGTCAGCTTCAGCTGCTTATCTTCATTTTTGCCATTTCAAACTCGTAAACAATTTTCGATAAAAATTGAGGAAATCACGTCGCTGAAATAACAATTAATACACGTGGAGATAAGACACGGTTTTCTAATAACGCCATCGTCATTTTTATCTTCTTTAAATTTTATTACGATTCGTTTAACTCGTGGGTTTCAAATTTTAAAATGGCAAGTTAGTCAGGTATTATTGGCATACTTGGTTAAAGTAACTGTACATATTGGTAATGGTAATCACCTACATACGAAGTCTTATTGTCTGACGTATTTTTACAAATTTTGGGATTGCTTCATGTAATATTTAAAATTGCCACTAATTAACATATTTCTAAAAGCGAGTTTGGACTTGATTCGTTTTTTAGTTAGAGATAGAAAATAAAGTAAAGATAGATAGGGGCTGTCCAGGAATGGAGAAGAATCGAGAAGTAAGAACCGAAAACGTAAAGAACATGTGATTTTAGAATACAAGGATGAAAAAAAGAACAACAAAGTTGAGTAATTGAAAAATGAGAACAATGAAAACAATTTTATCAATTTTGAAGAACAAGAAACAATATTGAAAATTCATGTGAACGAACAAGAACGAGTACAACTATTTTCTGTTCTTTCTCACTTTTTTATTTTTATTTTTTTTTTGAATTTCACCCCTCGATTTGTTGTAATTTATTAAACGCGTTTTAGTTATTTTTCCTTAGGTCTTAATGATGTTACTCTCATCTTCATTAATTTTTTCATTGATTTGACAACTTTTAGTTTTGTTAGTCAAATTTTCAAAAATTTGGCAGTTTAGTTGAAGAGCAAAACACGACAAGAACGAAAACAGAGAATCAAACAAAACCAAATAAAGAGAACGAAAATTCACTCGTTCTCAAGGATGGAAGAACAACGAAGAAAAGAGAACCAAAAATGTAAAAAACATGTGATTTTAAAGAACAAGAGCAAAAAAAGAACAACAAAGTTGAGTGATGGAAGAACGAAACAAAAACAAGAACAATGAAAGCAATTTTACCTTTTTTAAAGAACAAAAAGAAACCTTGAAATTTCATTTGAAAGAACTAGAATAACAACGAGAATAACAATTTTCCATTTGTAGGTATTCTTTTTTTTGAATTTCAGCAGATAATCTCTTGGTTTGTTATAATTTAAGCGCATTTCAGTGATTTTTTTCTGATGTCTTACTCTCCTTTTCATTATCTTTTTCATTGATTAAACGACTTTTAAGCAAAATTTCAAAAATTTTATAGATTGAGCTGTCAAGCAAAAACCAACAAGAACGAGAACAAAGAACCAACCAAAACCAAATAAAGAACAAGAATAGAAAATGAGAATAATATTTCAAAACACGTGAAGAACAAGGAGCTAAAAAACGAAAACAAAGTTTACAAATCCTAAATGAAAGCAAAACTAACGAGAACAAAAATTTTGATTCCTGAGAACAAGAAAGGAAACCAAAATTCATTCGTTCTTTTATCCCTGAAGAATTCCCAATCCTTCATCTCAAAAATCTTCCAAAATCTGAAAAATTTTAGATATTTTTGTTATCAATCCAGTGAAATATTACGATCAGGCTAAATTGCGATGTTTTTTGTAACCACATCAACGTATACGTACGTATATATCTTCACAATATTACAAATACATCACAAACGATTCATGGCTCGTCATAAAAACAGCTTTATTTTTAGCCCATAACATACATACGAATCTTATAAACTCTCGAAACATACCCATATAAAAAGACGAGACCAAATTAACCCATAATTCGACTGTTTCTTTAATTGAATCACCTATACACGTCGCACAATGAACCTCTTTCATATCGAATCCTTCGACCGCAGTGATTCATCTCGAAGAGTTCGTGAGAATAGAACCGGAGCACATCGGTTAATTGGATGAAGCAACGAAATCTTTTCCCTAACGTTTTAACGCCGTTTAAATTTAATTCTCGCTTAAGTAGGAAACACAAAAGAGTGTTAATAAAGTCAACGAGTCACTTTTCACTACCATTTATTCTATTCAACAAAAAGAGTACATATTAAACATTGGTGATTTCTTTTAACTTGTAAATTATTTTTAAAACTTTTAAAATTTCCATTTATCGTCATCTTTAAAATAATAAAAACGGCAGAAAAAAAATTCACAATGACATATTCAGAAATTGTTCTATGTCAAGAAAAAAGAATAAATAAAAAAAGTAAAAATAATAATTTTATAACACCAAACACACTGAAATCAAATAATCCTACGAGTTAATAAATTTCTATAAAAAAAAGTTTACGCGCGTATTCATAAGAGTTCGTAAATCAACCTATTTTACATTCACATGTATAAAAGAAAAGGAGAAGAAAATCACTTATTTGATGTATATATATACATTTTACACCATTAAAACTTAATATATGGGAAAAATTTTTTAACCGAAAAATTTCTCAGATTTATAACTACGTTTAAACATTGATACACATGTGTTTGTTTCCCTTATCTTATATAATTGTAGGTATATTTTATACTAACGTCGTTTTCTTATTCTTTAAATTTCATGTAAATTTTTTTTTCTTTTTTATTTTATACAATGTACATCATGTTCACGTAGTAGCCTTAGTAGCGAAATTTGCTGCAAGTCGTTTCTTTTTTGGAGTTTTAGAGATCCTACCAGAACACATTGATGGGTCCTGGAAAATGCAAGATGAAATATTTTTAATATTTAATTATCTGAAATGCATACAGGATTACGTTAAAATGCTTATACACGAATAAGAAAGTATTTTACCGATTTCATAGGCTGTGGGGAGTTAGTATTTGTCTTCATTGCTTCGTTCGAATTACTTGGAATTGTTGAAATGAACGCTTGGCTATTTGACGCGAGGTAATTTAACTGTAAAAAAATATTTTTTCATAAAATTACTTATTCTTAATTTAGCAGTTCACAACCACATATAAGAGTAGTGTAACATGCCAAGACACACGAAGAGAGAAAAAAGCATCACTCTTAATTAGCGTTAAGGGGAGGAAGGGCTCAACGGGGCTAAAAAGTCAAAACCCCTCAAAAAGCACATCTCCTCTAGGACCTCTACTAAATGTACATACCAAATTTCAACTTTCTAGCTCAATTTGGAGGGGAGTTATGCGAGGAATAAACTCAGGAAAAAACGACCAAAAAACCACAGTTTTGGGGGGTTGAGAGGGGATGAAATGGGCCTGAAAAGTCGAGACTCCCAAAAAGGCACATCTAGGATCCCTACTGAACGTATATACTAAATTTAAATTTTCTAGCTCGATTTGAAAGGGATTTATGCGAGGAACAAACTCAAAAAATAAAATAACCCGACCACAAAAACACATTTTCGGGGCTGTGAGGAGGTGCAATGAAATTGAAAAGTTGAAACCTTCAAAAGGCACATCTAGGGCTCTTACCAAGTCCACTTACTAAATTGCAACTTCCTGGCTTAATTTGGTGAGAAGATAAGGGGAGGAACAGATCTTTTTCAAGGTCAAGAAGGGGAACATCCTTATATCTCTCCTCCTAATTGACCTAAAAGGTTGATTTTTGGATGAGTTATACAACTTTGAAACCTCTATCGATTGGCTCAAAAAGGAACAATTTTTTCCGTTTTTGGCCTCGGAACACCCCTTCCCCCAAATTGGGAAATGACTGAATTTTGATCCAAGGTCATCTCCACTCATATATATATCTAATTCGTCGCCAAACTGAGCCCATTCACTGAATTGGAGCAATTTTGGTCAGTATTAATCAGAGTAAATGATTTTAGGGTTCGGAGAGAAGAAAAATGAAAATAAAAATGTGACACAGTCAAAAATGATCTTAATGGTTATCTGGGACCTCAAAAACGATTTTGTTGATATTCCCCTCCTCATCGTCCATAGGTCGACAGAAACCAGAAAATTTGTAATCAGCAGTATTTTGAGACTCTAGAATTGAATTTATCCCTACAAACGGTTTTTAGGTGAACAATTATGATATAAACCGGTTTAATTTTGAAAATCTAGCCGAATTTTTGTGAAAACTGGTATACCGCTATTTTTTGATGGTTCTTCAATAAATTCATCAAAAATTGATAAAAAAATTGGGAATATTGAAATTTATTATCCAGAACGAACCTTCAAAATCCTGTATTTCAGTAAGAGAAATTACTAGCTACGTTTTTCCTTTTGTAATTGAGCGTTTTCACGTTTCTAGGGACGAATTCGATTTTAGCGTACCGAAATACAGCTGATTACAAGCTTTCAAATATTTTGGCGAATTTTGAGGAATTTATTGATAAACTGGTTCATCTTAGAACCGGTTCAACTGCGATAGTTTTTATGGTCAGTTTCGTTTTCAGTGTATTCTACAATAGTAGTACAGCGATTTACACGAAAATCCGGCAAGATTTACAAAATTAAACCGGTTTATCTTGAAACCAGTTCTCTTGCGACAATTTTTCCTTCCAAATTCGTGTTCTGCTCCTCAAAAAAACAACTCTATACCAATTTTTATAAGAATACTGTTCCAGTTATGAAATAAAACCGGTATTCTCGAAACCGGCTCGTCGTTGCAAATTTTCACGTTCATATTCGTTTTCTGCACCCCAAGAACCAGCTCTATACAGATTTGTACGAAAATCGGAGGTATCATTTCAAATCACGATTTTTTCGAAAGTTCGACAGGAAATCAGAAGGTGATAATTTCTTTGAAAGATTTTTAGTTCTAATAATGGACACTTATAAGGAAAGACGTGTCGGTCAGATTCTTTTTCCGCAGCTGAAGATAATTTGATCGAAATCCTCGAAGTAGATATCAACAATATGATCTTACTGGTTTATCAATCGGTTGGCTGAAATTCTGAGGTAACTGTTCCGCGTAAAAGGTACGAGGTTGCACTGGAGCCACGTTAACTACATCTGTAAAAAGTACAATAATGAAAAGCAGAACATTGGAAAAATTATTTACCTCTCGAAACGTAACTTACTGGGAGGCATCATCGTTTGGAACCACTGTTGCGGAGGCATCGAAGCATTAGAAGGCTGAAAGTTGGGTGTTCTAACTCTAAAACATAAAAAAAAAAAAAAAAAAAAACCATTACATTTGAAACATACAACTTTTTTGCTTCTGAACCAAAGCGGTATCCAAGACACTTACGGAGGATTATAATAAATATTCTGCACATTCTGATAATACAACTGTTGCGGATGCACCGGATACTTGGCAGGTACGTTTTGTTGATAGATATAATTAGCAGCCATGGTCATCTGTCTTTGCTGAGCAACCTGCGGAGGTTGGAATGGCATTCCGGGTGGATATGTTTGCGAATACGGAACCATGGTTTGATGCTGGCCCAACTGCCCGGCAGGGGCTTGCTGATGAGTGGGCAAAATCATTTGTAGTTTTTGCTGCTGTTGTTGGTGTTGTTGTTGATGTTGGTGCTGTTGAGCTTGCAACCTGATCATAGACTGTAATCCGTCAACGTCCTGTTGTCCGGTAACGGGAGCGTACTGCATTTTGGCGGCAGCCGGCGATCGATCGATAGCGTTTTGATGACGCTGCATATCTTGCAACTGCGACTGCAGTCGTAAAAATTGCAGGTTCAAATCTAGTATAGCGTTTTCGCTAATAGGCAATGGCGTTACTTTTTCGCCAAAGTTTTTAACTAGGTTTAAAAATCGTAGCACTAAAAACGCGGCTCTTTCTCCGGCCTGTGGAAAAATATATACGGTCCAAGTGTTACTAGTACGTACATCAGATTCACGGATAGTACACTTAGGCATTTCAACATTCAAAATCCGCCACAGAGTATTCAGCTCAGCCAGTCACACTTAGTAAAAGCGTTAGTCTTGCAATACGATTTTAGGGTGCCACATTTCTAAGCGTTTAAGTATACAGCTAACGTATAGGTAGAGCGTAAGTACAACCAAATAGTGTACAAGATACGTATGTAAGTAGGTAAGTAAGTAAGTACGTATAACGTGCGACTAAATATAATTTACATATTATATTCGCCAAGAGTAGAGTATAACATAAAGTCGATATAGGTGAAATTGGTAGGTATATTCGTTGGTTTAATATGCGTTTACCTGTTGCTTCGTAGGAGCAGGATCGCCACTAATACCCACATCGATACCAGGCAGGTGTAAAGTCGCTCGGAAGTTTCCATCTGAGTGAGTATACTCGTATCTAGGGTTGCCTTTACCTGTTATTAACATCACACTCTGTTAATACCCGCACCCTTATTATCATCTATATTAACGAAATAAATCAACCATATACCTGCTTTCTGGAATAATTCTTGTAATTCGATTACGTAACCTTTGTTATCATTTTTCTGTAAAATTAAAACAGTAAAAAAAATGTTTTAATTATTTTACACTTGAAAAAAAATTCAATTTTTGCATTTTTACTAAAACGTTAAATTTTCGTCAATTTTTTTTTACTTACTTTTATGAAATACATAATGTTACATAAACATTTATTATTACTAAAAATAACCTCCATATCTAATGATTTATGAAGATGTAAATACTATAATGGGCACAGTCACCTTTTCATCTCCTTTCTACTCCTTGCTAACCAGCGAATTTTTTTTTTAATTGATAATAACTACGTATCGTTCATCGTTGGTTACAACAACTTCGTGAAAATTATTTTTATTTATTTGATGAAATATCAGTTTACAGTTATCCGCATAGGAAATCGAAAAAAAAAAATACTAAATATAAATAAAATAACTAGGTAACTTGAAAAACTCAACAAAATATCTTCTCGCGAAATGAAAAAGTAACATCTCTTTCGAAAGTAAAATTAATAATAATAAAAAAAAAAAAACTACCCGGGATTATCACCAGAAGCGGATTGAATAATTAATAAGGATAATTTGTCATGAGATTTTTGACAGAAAAAAAAAAAACTAAAATAAGTATATTTGATCAGAATGAAGAATAAATTCCAAGTAGGAAAATTAGATTAATATTCCAGAAAATGATTTTAAAAAATTGTCTACTCATTTGAAGAGATATGGTTAGATTATAATTTTTTTAATCTCTAAAAACCTAAAATTTTATAAGAAGCAAATTTTTTAAAACTAATATTTCTTATCACAAAATTTTTTTGCTTAAAAAAAAAATATTTTCAGCAAAATTTTCCCACTTTTCTCAACATATTGATATATTCAGATCAATTATTAAAATTTAAAAGTCAATCCACTTATTGGTATAAATCGTTTGAAAAAATTGTCTATTTCAAGATCTAATGCCCAAGAACCGAAAAAAAATTTTCAATGCTTAAAATCCTGCCACAGACGTCATGTAATTAAGCAACGACATTCGCATACATGTATAGTACAGGCACAGGCGAGTTCAACTACTCGTATGTAATCCGACCCCTCCCCCCTTTCACCCCCTGCTATCTAAAAATTCAACGAATGAGCAGTTTCAGAATTTTGATCTGATCACCAATCCAAATGGCTAACCTAGGAGATAAAAGTTTTTCCTACAAATTTTGTCACACACACATTTTGCCCATCTTCGTTATTGAAGGGGTAGCATTCGTTTGAATTTTATGAGCTCCTACAACAAATCAAAATAGGCAAATTCTGCATATGACAAAAAATGCTGCAAAAGTAACCTAGTACAAGGTTCACCATTAAAAACCACCACTTGGATAAATTTTTTGCTCTCAATACTTTACATTGCTCCAAGTACACCCCCCCCCACCCGCCTTCATGGGAAATTTTGAGAGCGAAAAATTTCAGCGATTCGTAGTTTTGAATAGTGGACCTTATAGTAGGAAATTTTTAAAGCATTTTTTATTACATACAAAATTTACCGATCTTGATTTTTTGAAGGGATTCATAAAATTCCAACGAATGCTGCCCTTTTAATAATGAAGATAGGCAAAATGTGTACATGCCGAAATTTGTGGGATTTTTTTTTTGTTACAAGTCCGCCATTTGGATTTGTAATCAGATTAAAATTTTGAAACCATTCGAATGTAAAATAATTGTTAGATGCATGTACACCGATATACCTAATAGGAAAGGGAGGAGGGGGTCGGACTATCGTGGTTGAACTCATCCGTGCTGGTATTACACATCTGTGCTAATGCTGTTCTTCAACTCTATGACGGTTATGGCAAAATGAAGGGGAAAAATCATTGATCACAAAACTGAATAATAAAAGAAATTGGAAAAAAAAAAGAAAATAAACAAAGAAAACAAAGTTATCCGAACGATGAACAAAACAATAACAAAAAAGAGATAACAATTCGTATTACAACAGAATATTAAAAAAAAAAAAAAAAACACGATATGGAAAAATCAAAAATAAGCATTAATCTTCGAAAAAAAAAATCAAATTCTATAGCAGAAAGTTTGGTGATAAGGTAAAACAGACCCGGCACGATGAGGCTTGGATCTTGATACGTTTCGTGAACGTTTATACGAGTAAAAGCCTTGACCAAGCTATTATAAAAATAATTAAAAAAAAAAAGAAAAAAATTCAAATCAATTCTAATTTGGAAGAAGTTATTTCCAGAAACATTAAAATTGGCTTATTTTATTCTGCCGCAGACGTCATGGAATTGAGAAACGGTATTAGCATAGATGTGTAGTACGAGAGACGAGTTCAAATATGATAGTTTTATCCCCCCCCCACCTTCCATAGGTAGCACTGTTCAGGCATCTAAAAATTTAACAAATGAGCTGTTTCTTTTGATCTGATTACGAATCCAAGGGGTGGACTTTGTTGAGAAAAATTTTTCCTACAAAATTGGTTATATACATGTTTTGCCTATTTTCTTTATTGAAGGGGCAGGATTCGTTTGAATTTTACGAGTCCCTTCAAAAAAAAAAAGACAGGCAAATTTTGTATATAATAAAAAATACTGCAAAGTTACCTACTGCGAGGTTCACTATTCAAAACCACGATTTCAATAAATTTTTTGTTTCCAAAATTTTACAAGGGGGGAGGGGGGTTACTTGGGGCAGTGCAATAAAAAATGCTGCGAAAGTTGCCTTGTACAAGATTTACTATTCAAAACCATGATTTGGAAAAATTTTTTGTTTTCAAAATTTTACATTGTCCCAATTTACCTTTTATGGGCTTCATGTGAAATTTTTGGAATGAAAAATTTGTCCAACTCGTGGTTTTGAATAGTGAACCTTGTACTAGGCCACTTTTACAGCTTTTTGTTACATACGAAACTTCACTTTCATGATTTGCTGAAGGGGCTGATGAAATTCAAACAAATGCTGCCCCTTCAATAATGGAGATAGCCAATATGTGTACATGACAAAATTTGAAGGAAATATTTCTCTCTACGAAGTCCACCGCTTGGGTTCGCAATCAAATCAAAATTCTGAAACTACTAATATGTTAAATTTTTAGATGCCTGTACAGAGATACCTACGGGGTAAGGAGGGTAGTGTCAGGCTATTACAATCGAATTCGCCTTCGCTCACACGACACATTTAGGCCAATGAGGTTCCTTACCTTCATGGCGCCTGTGGTAGGTTGAAGTAAAATTTAAAACCTCATCACAAAAAATTCCCAACATTGTCAACATTCGGGGGGAGGGGGAGGAGGAGGAAGAAAAATTGCAAAATTGACAAATTGAAACTCACCTCTTCTGCATTACGATCACTTTTCTTCTCCTCTGGCTTTTTACCATTGGTCGATTTATCGCTACTCGAATCGTTTATACGTAACATTTTTTTCAACGCCATTGTGGTCTCCTTTTAAAAACAAATTGTAAGAGCAAGATTAATCACTGTTCCTCGTACATGTATCAGTTGAAAATCATACTAACGCTAATTTTTTCTTCGGCTCCGCTAGCAGCATTGGAATTTTCCACAAGTTTAGGTTTAGCAGGCGAATTGGTCTTAGCAGGACGTCGTTTATTGTCGACATTATTTTCAATAACTCTAAATTGGCCTTTAGGTGGTAAAATTCTACGATCGGCGACCACATTCGAGTAGCTTACAGGTTGTCCGGAGCCTACTAAGATCATCTGTCTCGGTGGAGTAGAATTATACGATAAGCCTGGCCCTTGCATTGGTACGTCTACCTTTTGTGCCATTAAAGGAGGCGGGAACATAGGATGAGGTAATGCGTTCGGTTGCATAATAAACGTTTTTGGTTGAGCTGAAAAATTACAAATTAATCGAACGAAAAAATAAATGTAGAAATTGTATTGAAAAGTCACTTACTCTTTTTCAACTCTTCTTTTTCGTGCTTCCTTTTAGTGTACGTAATGTTCAACAAACATCTATCCGGTAACTTGTATACTCGTTTCTTTTTGGTATGATATTGGACCGCAGCCGAGAACGAAGAATCGAATAAGATATCACAGTAAGTTAATCCTAGTTCGGCTTGTTTTTCCATACCTTAATTTGAAAAATAAAGTGATCATTAATTTTTCATGGATACATTGAGCCAATGTATGCGTGTTTTTATTAAGACCATTTACCTATGATGGTTCCTCTAGCACCCAGAGGGACAACGAAATTATCACGAACATTGATAACTCGATCTAATAAATGGAACTCAGTCGAATCTGGGTAGCTTTTTTCAACTTGCGACGAAGGCTGTGATAAAAAATCATACATTAATTCATCTTCAAATAAATTTGCTTCATCAGAATGAATTGATATTGAAAAAATACACTAACTTGGTATAAACAATTCGGTCTGGATTTAATATTCACGTATCTTCCACGTTTGTTCGTTTTCATAAACGAATCCATTTGATATTCCAGATTCGCAATAACGTCAGATTCTAATAATTCGGCATCGCAGCTCCTCCGCTCGGCTTTTAATTCGGTTTTGCTCGCCAGCCAATTACTAATTACGTTCAACATATGGGTTCTAAACATGATGATAATTATGCGTAATATGTTCTCGAGTATATTAATTTTTATCGTTATTGAACGTGTACTTGTACTTACTGTCCCGGTAACGAGAATAAATCAGTTTTAAAAATGTTATCTTTATCGGAGTTTTCACTTAGATATCTTAATACATCTGGAAATGCTTCTGCATATTCCTGTATCAATGCTATGGTCTTATCGGAATATAGCCATTGATTATTTTCATTACGCTTCGTATAGCCGGGCAGCTGAAAGATAATTAAAAATTATAGGATACTATTTCGAATACAATGCTCTTGACGTAATAAAAAAAAAAACACCGCAACGTGTGGCTTTTTGAGCCTGATTTTCCTAGCGTGAAGGGGATAAGGGAATTGTCCATTTATTGAATAGAAAAAAGTTCCTCACTGGGATGGTTTTTCTTCAGTAGTGGTAAGGGGAAAGATAAATATTAGAATGTATATCTGAAATTTTCAAAAAGGCACATTCAGGACATATCAAATTTCAACTTACCGGCTAAATTACGATGGGAGATATGGTGAGATAAAGTCAAAAAATAATAAAAATCGACCAAAAACTCATTTTTCCGGGGCTGTGAGGGCGGTGCAAGGAGTTGAAAAGTTGAAACGTTCAAAAAGCACATCTAGGACACCTACTAAATCTGCATACTGAATTCCAACCTTTTAGTTCGATTTGAAGAGGAGATAGGCGTGGTACAAACTCAAAAAATGAGAAAAACTGACCGAAAACCATCTTGGTGGAATTGTGAAGGGGTTCAAGGGGGCTGAGAAGTTGAAATTCGCAAAAGCTACATCTACATAACAAATTTTAACTTTCCAGCTGAATTAGGAGGCGAAATAAGCTCGAAACCAACTCAAAAATTAAGAAAAATCAGCCAAAGCCACTTTTTTGGGGCTGTGAAGGGGTTCAAGTGGGCTGAAAAGTTGAAATCTCTAAAAGATACGACTACATGCCAAATTTCAACCGCCTAGCTCGATTTAGAAACAAGATATGCGCGGAACACACTCAAAAAATAAGAAAAACTAACCAAAAACCACTTTAGTGGAACTATGGGGGGGGGGGCAAGGATACTAAAAAGTTAAAATTCCCAAAAGACACATTTATATGCCAAATTTCAAACTTCCTACTTCGATTTGGAGACCAAATACGCGCAAGACAAACTCAAAAACTAAGAAAATCTAACCAAAAAACCACTTCTTTGGGGCTGTAAGGGAGGGCAAGTGCTTCTATTATGGATAGACACTCAGCTGATAAACCAATAGAGATTATTTTCCGGCGCTACATTCTTCAAGCCTTAGAACAACGATGGACAATCTACATACCAAATTTCAACTATCTAGTTCAAATTGGAAGGGAGGTATGCGAGGGACAAGCACAAAAAATAAGAAAAACCCACCCAAAAAACAACTTTTCGGGGCCGTAAGGTAGTGCAACGGGTCTGGAAAGCCGAATCTCTCAAAAAGCACATCTACAGACTTTGCTAAGTGTACATACCACATTTCAACTTCCTATCTCAATTTAGTGAAGAGATGGGGAAGGAAAAGCAGGTTTTCAAGGTCAAAAAGGAGGAAAAGCCCCACAATCCTCCTAATTAACCTAGTAAGCTGATTTTTGAATGTGCAATATAACTTTTGATTCTCTGTCGATTGGCATAAAAAGGAACAATTTTTGCTACTCAGCACCCCCTCCCCAAAATTTGGACATAACTGAACTATGACCCGAAGTTAATTTCACTCCAGAATTTCAATTTTGATCGATATCGAGCTGAGCAGTGATTTTTAGTATCCGAGAGGAGAGGGGTGAGGGGCATAATGAAAAAATAAAAAGGAACAAATGTCTGAAACGGTCAAAAACAGTTTCAATGGTCTTCTACGACACCAAAATGGATTTTGTTGATACTTTTCCCTCCACCCTCCGGATATCGATAGTCTGTAATAGCATGGTTTTCATTGACAATATGACATAGAAAATCAGCCTAAAAAACTACATGAATTTAGATAAAATAGTTATCCCTATAACGGCCTAAAATAGAATATTTGTTCGATAACATGGTTGGAAAAATATTTACATGTTGATTACGTCGACTGAATTTCAAATTTAAACCAATATTGACTCTAGGACATTTATCAGCATCTTTCGGGTCTTCAGTATCCAATACAAATATCGTTCCGGTTATGCGAGCTACAAGATAGTTTGGTACTTTGGCTCGATGGGCCGCTTCTCCGTCTAAAAATGAATAAAATATAAAATTGTTTGACACATATTTCAAATAATCGCCGATATATGTGAATGTAAATCTTACGTACTGTTATAATATCTTATATTTGTTGGTTTAATTCGTAGTTCATTTGGTTTAGGTTCCGGAGGTACGGTGACTCGTATGTTTATAAGCCAATCTTCGGAAGGCGCTGAGACCTGTACGATAAAAATACATGAATAATTTTTTTTCACAGAATATTTTGTAAAAAAAAATGTCACATGATACGTACAAGACCTAAACAACCGTAGAATGATTTATTCAACACGAAACAACTACATCCCACTGGGAAAATATCGTCCAAAGTAAGAAGAGACGGATCTGCAGTCTTGGTTGTTAATTCTTTAACAATCGTTTGAATTGGAAATGATTGCACTTTGCTGCTCCACTAAAATCACAATTGAAGGTTAATATTTTGAAATAAACATGGGATAAAAGTTATGAAAAATATTCAAGAACAAACTTTTTTCTCCAGGCAAATTTTATTTCCAGAACTAAAGGCGAATTTTTCGCCTTCTTTTAGTTGAACATGAAACATTACATCGATTGTATCGCCGACATCGATCCCCTTAGATTTTAAAAACCTTGAAAAACGCAAATGATTAATTTTGATGTTGATTTTTCTGATATAAGAAAATGACTACTTTAACATACTCGTGCTTTAAAGCTTCACATCCTTTATCAAAAGTCTTTTTTTGATCGTCGTTCAATAATTCTTTTTTCATTTGTCCTGCTTCCGCCGAACATTTCTCTTCTCTCGTGCAAATGCCTACCACCCTATAAAATTTAAATTACATCAGTAATTTAAGTTGAAGGAAAAGATTTAACTTTTTCAACCATTAGTATTCACTTTGCTTCGTTTAAGTAAGGCCAAGACACGTGGATGATTTTATTCAAACATTCGTGCACTAATGTCTCCAAAGGCGGTGTTTCGTCTTCTTTATTAGGTTTCACAATCATGTTCATACCTTGACTAGGAGATTGGAAAATTTTGACACCTTTCGGTTCCAAAATATGCTGAAAATTGTAATCAAAATATTATTTTATATACGTTGTGTAAGTCTGGTGACGATGGCGAAATCAACTCACGGTGAATTTAAGATGTTTGAAGGTAGGGAATCCGGGAAAGAATACATCCAAAAGAACACCAGGCAATAGACCTTGACGAAGTTGTTCTCTCGGGACAGCAATATCATCTCTGTGAAGCGGAATATCTAAAGCGTGGTTTTTCTCAATTGGATTAAAATGAGCAGGTGCTTCATAACGGCCTAGATTCTCTTCTGTATAAGTGTACACGTGCATAGGACCATGTTTATTACGTTCCTTTTCTTCATCAGTTAATCGATGATAACAGGATTCCATAGCTTTGAGTAATTTTTTCTATAATTCAAAATAATAATGATATAATTATGTGTGCTCCTTTGGGAATTCAACGCAAATTAAATAAAGTTACTTCGTCGATGAACGGAATTAATACAACTGCTTCCCAATCATTTTTCTTTCCGTTTAAGTCAGTTTCAAAATCGGACGGATAATAATCAAAAATTGGACTTCGGACATCAGTCATCAATTCTTGAAATGGCTCCGGTAGTAAATTTTTACTAAAGAACAAAACCAACTAGTGATTTCCAAGCTCCTCAGATATTTTAAAAAGTACATAATATACAAAAGTGATACCTTAAAGCGGGTAATACAGCAAGTAATTGTTCGAAAGGCAAGAACGGTTTTCCCAAGTCGAATTCGATTTTCATATTTTTAAAATTTTGAATATCGGAAATATACGGCGAATAATGATGTGGATAAAACCACGACCATGAACATATGCCATTGTAATAATAATTCAAATTCCATTGCAAAGCAATAATATAACCTTCAGCTTGTCCGCGTAATACTTCTCTGAAATTCATAACAAATAACCAAGTGTTACGAGATTATTATAAAGGATACGCTTGTTCATCATCAGGTACTTACGGTGTAACATGCGCATATTCCAGCTTTTCTTGGTAATAGTTGCGTTTGTGCAGATGGAATTCTTGGAAAAAGGCCAAACGATCTTTTTCTTTTTCATCTTCGTCGTAATAATCAGATCCTTCATCTTCTTCCATATCCATCATGTTTTGTATAGCTTGATCGTCGTAGCTTTCCAAAGGTTCTTCCTCCATTTCTTGATTTTCTTCTCCTTCACCTTCGGATGCACCGAAAAATGGCTGTAATGGTCTTCGATAACTGACGTTATTCTCCGCAGGAGCCTGCACAAGTGTAAGATTCATATTTAAACTGAATACTCGTAAATTTTACACGAATTTCGAAACTTACATTAGGATCAGCTTCGGTTTTACCAGTTTTCCTATCCATGTATCTAATATCTTCATATTTTTCTCTAAACTGTTTAATATCAAAAGATCCTAATTTTCTCATATAGGCTTCAAATCGAGCTAAATTTAAAGTACCGCTCTCGTTCAAATAACCTTTAAAATTGAAAAAGTTGCAGTTATTTACCGATATTTATAAGCTAAATATTTGATTAGATTGTACTACCATCTAAAGTAGGTAACACTTCACGATAGGCTCTATATAAAACAGGTAAGGCTCCACTATTTATGTGAAGTTCAGGTAAATTTGGTATAAAATCGTTTCCTACAAGAAACCCCATTAACACCTAAAAAAAAAACATTCAGTCATTAAAAAACTTGCAAGAAAGATGTTGTAATAAGATATTTTCTTCAAGAAAAAAATGAATAATCACCCAATCATCTATAATACATTCCAAATTAAATTCAAACGGTAACGTGGTTTTCAATTCGGAAAATTCCATTTCCAAATATTCTCGCATAAGAGATAAATGTAATAGGAAAAATTTTGTATCTTCCGGAGCTACAATCTTTTTACTTTGGTTTCTTGAACCGAATTTTACCTAAAATAAAACAACTTCGTAAATAAACGAATTACATACTACTGGAGAGAAACACTATTACAAACATACTTCTTCCCTCAGTAGAGCAAAGTGAGGTTCATGAGAACATAATCCTAACATGATTAAATCCGCGTCTAAGCCGTACAAACAATGCCTGGTGTTTGAATCGTGGTCAGGTTGAGCACGCAAATATCTGATATAGTCCATGATTTTATGCTCACCTTCTCCTGGGCACTGGAAAGATATTCAACATTTTAACACGCCTAAACGCGCTTCGTAAAATATAAAAATTTTATTTACCTCGTGTCCGGATAAAATAACCTTCACTTTTTGCCACATTTTATCAGTAGACATTTTTGAGGTTACAAAGTATTTTAATTGGGCTTGTAATCTCGCCATAAATGGAGTACCAGGAGTAATACAATTAGAATCGAACCGATCAGCATCCGGAAGTTTTTCTCCTCTCTTAATAACTTCTTTCTCACGATCCGCAGCATCCTTCGCAGATCGAAATCTAGATAAACGAATCAATATGTTAATTGATATTTTGACGGTGGCTAAAAAATTCATCCGTTTCGAACCTTCGACCACGTTGTTGGTTCATTTTGGCACGAGGGGCAACACCATCAATAGCCATGAAAAATAATTTCTGCGGTCTGATGATACGAAATAACACCTACGAGTAAAGGCGCAATAAACATCATATGTCGCAAGAATGGTATTGAATAGGTTATTAGTAGATACCTCTATGTAATGAAATATATCTTTGAAGATTTTTTCTTCCGTTATTCTAAAATGAGGATCATAATCGTTGGGATGAGAACAATTATGAATGATGCCATTCATGTCCAAATATAAGTTATCGAACTCCGGTATCTGTAAAGAGTAAAATGTCGTATTAATTATATTGTGTTGAAAAATATTTACATTCGTAAACGGTTGCACAATGACAAATATTTACATCGCTTTCCAAAATTAACTGGCTCAAACATGGATACCGCTCACTTATATATCTAAAAAATTTAGGCACACCCATGATGGAAAGTTATAAATTTGTGGTTAAAAATTATAATACTACAAATTTAAATACATTGAAATTTATTCACACAAATTTATACAAGTAATATTAATATTTAAAGCATTTTTTGAACAATAACACCAACGATTTTGGTTCCGCATTTCTCATTATCAGTTGTTTTTGTCGGTTATACACCGCACACTCTTACACATCGGTTGTTCACGGTGGAATTTTCAATAGGTTATGGTTACGTTACGTTTTTAAAACGAATAGGTACGTACGATGACGTCATCATAAAAATATAGGTTTTGAAAGTTGATATTTTTATATTTAATAGAATTTTCATTTTGAAGTTATGTTTTTGTAATTTTAATTGAATTTTTATAATTTTATTATTTGAATAAAAAATAAACTGATAATTTTTGGTATATTATGTATGTTGGTTTCAAAGATGTAAAAATTCGGGATAGAAAAACAACTAAGAACTGAGAATAAAAAAAAACCTAAACAACATGCAATTTTAGAGAACAAGAACGAAAAAAGGACAATCAAGTTGAGTAACTGAAGAACGAGAACAAAAACGAGAATAATGAGCGTAATTTTACCATATTTGAAGAACAATAAAAAACCTTGAAAATTCATTTGAAAAAACAAGAATAAGAACAAGATCAACTATTTTTCCATTTTTTCCCTTTTTTGGAATTTCAGTAAATAGTTCCTCGGTTTGTTGTAATTTAAGCATATTTTAGCGATTTTTTTGAGATTTTACTTTCGGTTTTATCAAATTTTTCATCGGTTTGACGACTTTTAGACAAATTTTCAAAAATCTGGGTGGGTTGAGTTATAGAGCAAAAACCAACAAAAATGAGAACAGAAAACCAAAAAAAAAAACCAACAAATAAAGAACAAGAATAAAAAACGAGAACAGTATTTCAAGAACCGCGAAGAACAAGAACAAAATGAGAACAAAGTTTACAAATACTAGGTAAATGAAAAAAAAACCAGCAAGAACACAGAATTTAGTTTCTTGAGAACAAGAACAAGGGCAAGAACCAAAATTTACTCGTTCTTTCATTCCTGGGGAGAACAGATACAGAACAAAGAAAAACTACAAGAGCAAAATAGAACCAGTTTTTTCGAGGGCGAGAACAGGAACGGGAGCAAAACGATGAATTAGAAAAAAATAAGAAAAACGAAAAAATGAAAGAACAACGTAAAAAATCAAAAGAATGAAGGACAAGAACAATTATTTCTGAAAAAAATTAGTGAAATGGGATCAAAGAAACAAGAATAATTTTTCTGTTCTTCTATGTTCTTGTTCTGTACATTTCAATCTAAATTGCATAAATTGGTAACGTAGGAAGAAAGAACGCAAAGCATTTTTTTACTTGAAGAACAGGAACGAAAACACTTCAACATTGCTCACGGAAACGTATTAAGAACAAAATAAAATGATAAAAAACTGAAGAAACAAGAACAAGAACGGGAATAAAATTATTCACTCTGCATAAATGGGAACAAGTAAGAACAAACAAACAAATCACTTGTTCTCAGTCTCTCACGGCCCAACCTTGATTCATGTTGAATAAGGGACTAGAAACTGAAACATTTAGTTAAATTAATAGTAAGATTTAATCAAAACTTGAAAACGTTTGAAAGGCGAAAGTAAAATCATAAGTGTAAACTGGCATTGCTTTTTAATTGAAGCTAGTGCCCTTACCTTTTGCCAGCTTCCGTTTGTTTTGCAATACAATTGAATATCCTATCAATAACAAGAATTCAAAAATTAGTTTTTAGTTCCAAAAATAAAAAATCAAAGTTATGTTCTTTAATTTATAACGCTGTAATTAATTTCAATGGCCATTTGATACTTACAGGTTACTCAATTGTACAATGATATGATATTTGAATTCTTGACTCATGAGCATTATACTTTGAATCGCTTGACGATCATGTCAAGTTTGAATATAAATTTTTAAATTCTGGTTGATAACCCGAAAAAATTGTGTAATAAACATGCTTGATTGTTTTCATAAAGTTAGAATATAAAAAATATAATTTTACCAATGCCATAATCTAGTATTTGTTTTCCAAAAGGCTTCAATTTTGATTTACAATTAAAAGTTCAAAGTTTTTCAGATTTCATTCGCTTCAAGGACTTCTGTGTTTATCTTTTTTGGCATTTCATCTAAAATTTAGATTTTCATTTCGCCTTATTTTTGCCTAAGGCTATACTTATGATGACAGGAAATTTTGATGATTTTTGGACTCAATTTACCGATACGATCAAGTTGGTGGATGTTTCATATTCATTCTTAAACTTTTCGTTCTATTTTAGATATTATTTCCACAAAAGCTCCCAAAATGTCTCCTTGTTAAGTTTTACTAGTAGCAACTTATTTGACAGATGCGCACGCATACTTTACCAAACCATACTTGCGGATAAAGTATAAACCACCTGTTCGAATAACTCGTGTTGTATTGTACCATGACGTCAACCTTCAGTCGTGTTTTGTAGCTGTTTCGTTCAGTTGATTGTTGATCAGTTGAGTGACAGTTAATAATCCGTGATTCGCGAGTAATAATTTAATAAATTTATTCGCAATTTTATTCAATTACTATTTAACATCTCGCTATTAAAAATAATAACAATTTTATAATTTTCGTTGTTCGTCAGAAATTTTTGATTCTTTCAATTGCCGCGTTCGCGTTCATTGTTTACTGTTATCGAGTGTCGATTTAATTATTTCATCTGCGAATTTCCACTGCTGCAATTAAAGATAATCTTATTCCTGATCATGTATTGTCTTCATTGTATTCGAATTTGGTAAGTTTTTATATTTCGTAGCACCCTATATAATGTGTTGTTACGGTTATACTTATGTTTGTACCTCGTAGATAGTACAATATCGCCGCTACCATTATTTAATGGTTTTTCTGTCGGTATCCCAGGACGAATAATAATTTCCGCGATTTCTTATCAGTATCGCGTAAAATATCTATTATTCGACTAGTTTGAAAAAAGGAATAAGCTCTTCTTTTAGTAACGTAACTTGAAATACACCGAAAACACTCGATAGTGATATCGCATTGACCTGTAAATAAAAATCGAGTAGATATAATTGAAATTGAATTTACATACATAGTATCTTTTATTTCGTTTTCTCCATTAATCCATTCATTCGTGTATAACACGTATTCGAACGAATTAGTGCACAAATGTGTGCGTGTAAAGTTATGATAATAAAAAATGAATTGTGTCGATTAAAACCTACAGTATTGTAGTTGCATAAAATGAGATAAATTGTATCATCATCAGTGTAAAAATCGTTTCAAATGTTTACGAAGTCAACATAGCCATGTGTTAATAACGGTTGTTAATATTATATTGGGGTTATATTTACCATTTTTTTTTTCACGTACCATTTAAAAAAAAAATTATTACTGTGTTTTCTGCAAGTTGAAAAACGTGCTAGAAAAAAAATGAAAATGGCTGGTAATTGTGTGATTTTTTTTGGCATTTATGATGTACGTACTTTAGTTAAAATGGATGCCTTCGTCGGCCAATCAGAATACAGATTTTTTGTTCATCAGCGAATTTCATTAGGATGAAATTTTTATATTTTTTATTTAATTTGTTTTCTTCGCCTCAGACGACGTAAGTCTGCTGTTTTTTGTTTTTTTTTTGTTTGTTTAGTTTATTTATTTATTTTTTTTTTTTGAAAAATAGATCTCATATTCTTTTCATGTAACTTTACTTCTTTTACTGAACGTGAAAAAGTTATTTTCCCTCGAGTAAAACATTGTAGCAAGGAAAAAAAACATAATTTCGAATAGGAATAATTGAAATTGTGAATAACAAGTCGTATCTAGTAACAACCGTTGAATTAAGTTGCTGAGCTGGAATGAATTGATAAAAGAATTTTTAAATTTTATTTCTGTTCGAGAATGAATCGTTTTGAAATTGTTCTAGTTGATTTATTCCTTTGTTTGAATTTCACTTTTACTATTTTAGACAACTTTGTTGCGTTGAATTTTGGTACGAATTTTATTGCACCCAAGTTTTAATTACTTTTATCTAACACTTCATGATAATCACTATTTTACGTGTTGCTATCTAATCTGAGCGAAGTTTTTTTTTCTTTTCTTGTTTTTCAAGATGATTCTATCAAATCTTGCATAAGTTGAGTAATGCTTTTGAGGTATCTACCTACATCTATCTATATCCAATCTCGTTAATAGAAATGCTCTAAGATATTATGATTTTGATTGATCACGTGCAACAAGTGGTAAATTTTCGATCAAGTTGCTGGTACTTTGGTTATGTTGTTGAATCAAATGTATAAAGTATGAAAGTATTAAGTTGCGAAAATATTTTGAAAATTGATTCGGGGGTAGTGATTTTAATCAGTATTCGAAAGACTAGATTGCGAAGTTACTCGAAGCGTAAAATTCTTTAAAAACACTGCGAACATCTACGAATAAGTAATTTTTGCAACAAGTACGAGCTCGAGAACGCTCTCGCTGGAGAGAAGGCAACGAAATTGGCCCACTCTGTAGGGTTAATTTTTTGCGCTAGCGTAATTTTCCAAATATTCGAAGGGAAGAAAAAGTTTGATAAAGTAAACTCGCTTAATTACATTATAAACGACGCTACTGGCAGTCATTAATGTTCATGAAGTCGTATACGTACGTTAACGACTGTGACTAAAGAACATGAATACTTATAGTATTCGGCACATTATTGTTAAATAAACCAAACTGAATTGCATGCGTTTTTTTTTTCTTGTTTCAAACAATAGCCCATTAATTAAAGCATATAATATCTTGAGAGGGAATCGTGAGATGAATATTTTAACTAGTTAATGTCTAATGTGTGTAAGTATCGCATATGCGAAGGAAAAATTTTACGCGTGTGTGTTTCTTTTTTTTTTTTTTTTTTTTCAAACTATGCGGTTCCTTTAATTGATTTTTATGTTACTGTTTAAATGATTAAAATTTCCGTAATATATATTTT